>JAPKID020007075.1:0-10402 GCA_026931265.2 Tropidonophis doriae | reverse complement strand
TGTATGCTGAAGGGTGCCGGTTCAAATCCCAGTAATAACAACAGTAAGTGAGACCAGCTGATGAGGGCTAATGAGCCTGAAATGGTACCATCCTGGCCTGAGAAAATGAGTGTCATCCACTCATTTTCCCGCGTTGCCCCTGGCCTCCTTTCCGCTGTCAAAGGCTTTCAGGAACTTCTTCAACTTTGGATACTTGCATTTTTTCTGCAGCCAGCAAGGCTTTCCTGAAGGCCTCTGCAGCCAATAACTTGGGCCAAGGTGTGCAAGACCTGGCTGCCACTATCCAAAAGTAAGGAGTAGGGCAAACCCAGCCCCCCCCCCCAATTTTTACCCATGCACCCTGGAGAGGCGGGGTCTTAATTAGGGCTTATTTTGGATGCACATATAAAAATAAAGCTAGGACTTGCTTTCTGAGTAGGTCGTATTTTGGGGGAAACACAGTAATAGTCATAGATGTCTGTGAAATTAAAAATAAATATTAAGCCAATGAATTGGGACACTCTAGTCATCCAGAACTATGCCTTCTGGCTTCACTAGCCTGCATAAATGATGCCAAGATTTGCTGCGATTTGTAATTCAACAGCATTTGGAGAGCCAACATTTGTTTCCATGCTTGAAGAGTCTGACAGTGAACTGCATGTATACCCTGTTATTCTCAAAGCTTCCCTAGAGGAAAACATTGACTGAATGCTCCCTATACTTTGATCCGAACTAATATTTCAAAATGCCATGAATTAATCACTGACTCTTCCTGAATTTAACTGGGAAGAAATGGCAAGCTAGGAGGAAGAAAGTCTCAGGAGAAGGAACTCTATTTTCTTCCAAATTGTTGGTACCTTTCCTAGGACATAACCAATAGGATTGGAGGACGAGTCTTATAGATGGAATCTGGTTGGGATCATATTTTCAGCAAACCCAATCCATGCTTGTTTCCATTATTGAACAAACTGAAAAACCCTCACAATTAACTTTATTAAGCTTTTGGTTATGGTGTCTTGATTGTGTGTTTCTGGTGTTGGTTCTAGCATATATTTGCTAACAAAGTTTCTGCTATCTTTTTTAACAGTCTTTTGCTGGCTGGATTTGCTGAAGTCTTTCTTCTTTACATTGAAAGGACTGGCACGTGAACACTGGCAAGTGAGGAAGATGACTCTTCAATGGGACTGTTCAATTTTTGTTTAAGAATAAGCGACTACTGAAGACATGTAAGCAAACATCAGGTTACAAATGCAGTCCCATGATGGATTTCTCAAAAAGAAAAGTCCTATTTGCAATAAAACGGAGACATCCGCTATAGGTCAGTGTAGGATGAACTTTACCTGTTCCTGTTTTTAAGCCATACCTTCTATTAATAGCAATGCATAAAAATGGGATTTGATTCTTTTTTATGATATGCTAAAATGAAGGATCATCACTAGACTGGAACTTCTCTGGTACTATCCAAACATTCCCTACTTTTTTTCTCAGGGCCAATATTCTAATTGTAGCACTCTATTCAGATTATAATTTCTTATTTTATCACAGAATGGAATAGATGATCCATTACCCCCTCATGAAGCCCTGCATTAGGGGTTATTCTGATCTTGCATGTTTTTCAGACAACAGTAGTTGTATTCCTCATCAGCCTGGAGTGCACATTACTTATTTTAGGTAGCACACTATACTTTCTGCTTCCTTATCCTCCTCCTGACACTGGAAGGTAAGATGTTAGCAGCAAAACTGTGCGGAAGGAATAGATCCATTGGCAAGCATCAGTACCATACATTCCTGGAGACTGGGCTATGGGGTGGTGGAGGCAGCGATATAGATAGAATGACCTCTCATATGATCCAACCCTCACATGCAATAGTGCTAAGTTTTGTTTTACTGAACCAGTGTAGAATGCAGCCAATACACTGTTTTTTACACTTGGCAACTTTTAAGATCTGCAGACTTCAATTCCCCAAATTCCCCAGCCAGCATGCCTTTACAAATTTGCTGTGAGGGAAACATTGGATGCAAGAAAAATCCAACCAGACCTTAAATGACCACTCATAAATAAGTGATCATAAGTTACTCTGATAGGATAAGCGCACTTGAAGACTTACCCCTCTTTGTCCGACCACACAACTCTAGTTGTGTTAACTCAGGTATATAACATCATTTGTGCTTATTTCCCTACAACACCTTCTATCGTTGATTCACATACTGTACACTAATTCAGTTAAACTGTTAACAAATTACATTAGTTGGGTTCAGACAATACTCCAACTCACATTATGCTTTTATATGTATGGTAATATATGAACACAACCATCTGTCACCAGTTTGCCTCAGCCTGGGCAAAATGTAAGCATATTGGCTAAGTTAATTTTGTTCCCGTGGATACAGGGTTATAAGTATATTGTGGGTTGGCATTTTTGAGCCTCTTTGCAAAAGCAAATAGATTTCCAATATACCTTGAAAAGAAATAATAACTCATTGGAAGGTTTTCTCCAATACGAGTCCTCTGTACTTTTTGGCAAGATAGAGTTAAAAATCATTGTGAATATTCAAATTCAATAGAATTGAATGGTAAGCAGGAAGGATATGGTTCAATCTCCACTAAAGTAAGAGCATCATATTCAGATCTACTTTCTCTATAAAATGAAAGCACCTGAGAATTAGAAATAAAAAAAACCCCAACCCATCCCAGAATCTGATGTGTGCTAAGGACTCTTTGGAAAATAAGAGTAAAAATTAGGATGATAGTCAGCACATCTGCAACACTAGTTTCATTGAATGAAAAAATAAAGTGAATCTTATATTTAAGCATTAATCTGTTTTTTCACTCAAATGTTTAATTATTATTGCTACCTAAACATTTATACATAAGGATTATAACACTTACCTGTATGTTGTAATTAGTTCTGGCTCTGCATACTTACAAGGAAACATAGTGATACTGCATAGTTTCAAAATTTGGTCTGCAGCATTGCTTCATATGATTGCAGGCTCTTTCCATAGCAAATATTTGTATCTCTCTTATTCCTAAACATTTTTGCTTAGCAAAAGTTCTTGTCATCTGGGTAAGGAACTTGTTAAGGGGAATTTAGATACAAGTAGTCTTCAATTTACAACAGTTCCTTTAGTGACTATTCAGTTACAACAACACTGAAAAAAGTGAATTATGACAGTTTTTCACACTTATAACATTATACCATCCCCATAGTTACATGATCAAACTTCAGGGGTTTGGCAACTGACTGATATATATGACAGTTGCAGTGACAGAGTCATGTGGTCACTTTCCGCAATGTTCTGACAAGCAGTCAATGGGGAAGCCAGATTCACTTAACAACTGTTATAGTAACTTAATAAATGTGGCAAGAAAAGTCATAAAAAGGGGCAAAAGTCACTTAACACTTGTCCTGTTTAGCAGCAGAACTTTTGGCCTCAATAGTCATAAGTCAAGGACTATCTTTGTCACTTCCATTTTTCAAATCCTCAAAAGGACTGAATCATTTCCTCTATTTATTCAAAACAAAAAAACCCACACAAAAAATACACTCTAGATCTCTCCAAAAGAGAAATATTTCAGCCAATATTATGAGTTTTATACAATCTTGTTGCAAGAATCTGTCAATTTTGAAAGAGCAACAAAAGTCATAATGTTCAACTCACTAACATTTCAGAAGAACCTGATTTTGCAGGTCTCTGAATCTCACATTCAGAATACAAAGTTGCTTTGCTACAGAGCTAGTCTAATATATGATCTAGAACTGACTCCCAAATGAGCAAAAGTGTATTCCTAGAAGGCAAACATTTGACAGATAAACACTGCATGTATTCTGATGAATTCATATAGGGGCCCTCTATGCAAAAGGTGTCAAATATCTCCCCATCAAACATGTAAAAAAATCTCTGTATTGTGTTTCAGCCTGGCAGCTTGAAGATAAATGGACCTCAACTCCCAGAATTCCCCAGCTATCATGCACTTTGGGGAATTCTAGAAGCTGAAGTCCACATAACTTCAGGTTGCCATGGTTGAAGAACACTGTTCTACACTCAGACATCTGTAGACCTATAAGCACCCTTACCCAGATGAAGAACAGTCTACTGCTTTTCTCAAACCTGAGGCTTATTCAATTGGTATGTATATATACATAAACCACAGTTTCATATTAAGCCATTGTGTTACTCTTTTTAGCCCTAGGATGCACTGCCTAAAGACTCTAGGGCTACATGTGTATTCGAGAGCCTTGGGTGTGACCTATGTAGGCTTTGCTCAACGACTGAGATTACAGTCCCAATTGTGGTCGCAAATCAAGGATCACTTGTAGATTATTACAGGATAATCAATAACATTATTCAATTTTGTTCACAACAAATTTAACTAACTTTAAATTAAGTGCAACGTTGTCTCAGACATACTGTGTATATTCCAATCCATTTTTGGACTTTGCCTTCTCTCAGAATACTAAAAAGCCTTAAATGTTCTGTACCATTCCACTATAATCCATGCTGAGTGAAGTCTCTACCAGTGGAAGCTTCTAATTAAACTACTGTTGCAACATCTGGAAATGTGTGCAGGCAAAGAATATGTTCTTTGTATTATGCTATTGGTCTAAATTATTTGTAACTTAATGTATCATTATAGACATTTTCATTATTATGAGATAGAATCCGGTATTTAGTTCAAAAGTAAAAAGGGATTCAACATGCTTATTTTTTATTGAGAATAGAGTGGAAATTATTAAGAAAAGAAGTTTTATTAAGATAATTTATTCTTGCCAATGAGTTTGTTATATTGCATATTTTGGACTTTCCAAATTAATGTATTTTCTAAATACCATCTTCGTAAAAACAATTGTTTTTGAATGACAGCTTTATGAAATTGTACATAACTTCCTCTACTTCCTTCACGTTCTCAAATAAACTGTTATATTGAGACTTTGGTTTAAATTATATGATCAAGTGATGTAAATACTTATGAAGATTATTTAATGTACGTTTTTTTTAAAGATTTAGCTAGCGTCCTAATTATTAATATTATTTAAAACACATCAGTATCCTTTTTTTATAGGTGAATGTTGGAAAACATCCAAAATGTAATTCGGCAATTCTGAGTGCCTTTTAATGAAAAGAGGTGACTATTTTAGGTAGCTGAATGGAGTTTCCTAATCCAATGACGGAACAGTTTTGTCTTGTACTTCTGCATCATTAATCAAGATAAGGACTGCCTTAATTAATTATAAAAGATTTTTCTTGGCAAGGATTATCTTTCATACTAAAAAATAACAGATGGTGTCTCGTAATAAAAAAAAAAGATTTGGATTTTGATAATTGTGATCTTTGGATTTTCTCATAATATTATGAGATATAGATACTTAAGTGTTCTGCAACAACTACAAGGAACATACTGCTCTTATTCACATTGCTGAAATTATAATAGTGAAAGACCCAGCTGTGGAATTGATGATTTGCTATTCCTTAAGAAATCTCTCAGAATACACACTGGATATAGACAGTCTGTGCACCCATTAAAATCCAGATTTCTGAAACATAAATATATCAGATCAAGGTAAATCACTTCAGAGTTCTTTCCACCTTTAATATAATATATACATTGTACACCTTAATAGAAAAACAAACTAAAATCTTTCAGGGGGAAAAATAACAATAAAAAATTACAAAAATATGGTTGCATAAAAATACTCGGTTGAAGCACCTCTTGATTTTATGACACCATTCAGTCTTTTGGAGGAGGAGCCTATCAGCATGGCACATGTTGTCTTAGGAATCTTTGCTGAGTCTTCATTACAAAAGTGCTTCAAATCTGTCAGATTGCGAGAGTTTCTCCAATGCACAAACACTCTTCAGGTTAGCCCTCATATTTTCAATTGGATCCATGTCCAGGCTCTGTCTGGGCCACTCCAAACCCCATTTTCTGGTGAAGCTACTCTTTTGTTGATTTGGAGGTATACTTTGGGTCATTGTCCTATTGAAAGGTGGAAGTCCTCTTCAGCATTCTAGCAGAGCCATGAAGTTCTGTGCCAAAAGAGGCTAATATTTGGAACTGTTCATAATTTCTTCCACCTTGACTAAAGGGTAAGTTCCAGCTGAAGAAAGCGGCTCCAAAGCATAATGTTGCCACCGTGTTTCACTGTGAGTACGGTGTACTTTTGATGATGCACAGTGTTGTTTTTGTGCCAAAAAATTTTGGAATTATGGTCATAAAGTTCAACCTTGAACTTTTTGCATGTAGGTTTTTGCAAACTCTAGCTGGGATTGGATGTCTTTTTTTAATAAAAGGCTTCCATCCTGCCAGCTTAGCCCCACTGCCCAGACATACAAGGAATACAGGAGATTGTTGTCACATGTAGTATAAAATCCATACTTGCTAGAAATTCCTTTAGTTCCTTTAATAATACTGTACTGTCTGTTTCTTGGACTAGTTTTCTTGTTTTTTCATCAAACAAGAAGGGACATTCAATTCTCGGTAATGTAACTGTTGTGCTATTTTCTCCACATGTTGATAACTGTCTTCACTGTGTTCCATGTTATATTTAATGTGTTGGGGGAAAAGTGCACCCTTCTCCTGACTGATATCTTCTAGTAATGAAATCTTTGCAGACCATGGCTTTTGCTAAAGTTTGCTAAACTTTAAATGGGCTTGATCAATCACTTTAATTGATGGCAGGTGTGAATTTTTTAATATCAGTTTGAGTGTGTTTGGTTAATTCTGAACACAGCTATAACTTTACTTACAAGAGGGTATGAACATTTATGCAGTCACCTTATTCTAGTTTTTACTGTCATTTTTCTCTCAAAAAGATTTCAGTTTGTTTTTCAAGTGTAAAAACTTGAAAGAAATTGATAAATAGAAAAAAGCATGATTAAAAATTTGATTTACAAAGGTGCAAATGGAAGAAAGATCCAGAGAAAGATCCAGAGAAATAAAATTTTGGAATTAAGTACAAAGAATACTTTCCATGGGAAAATAATTTCATTTTGAATTTAAAAGACATACTAAGATAAACTTTTAAAAATTGGAGACTAGAGGAAACTAAATATCATAATTAAGGGAGAAGAAAATGTAAACTCAATTTACAGAACAAAGCAAAATATGTTAACATTGGATATTAAATATTTTTGAACAATAAACTCAGATGTTAATTTTAATAGAAAATGCTCCTACAAATAGACTGTACCTAAAAGATGTTATAGAAAAGGAAAATGTTCTATCTAACAATTGAGATTCACAAGAAAAAAAAATTACACTGAGTATGCAAAAATAAGACAGCTGATTATTCATAATTAAAAGGGATATACAAATAAACCAAGAGAATGGTGTGGATAATTTTCCTACATTGGATTTTCAAAAGCAACAAAATTAAATTTTGAAGAATTTAGTGAGAAGGGACAAAGAAAAGAAAAGGAAGTCCTTTGACATAATTTGAAGGGACTAAAAGATCAAAATTATTAGAAGTAAAAGTAAGAAATATAAAATTGGTTTATTTGATCAAGTTAAAATATATTGTTATTTCTGTTGTTCCTTATTGAACCCTTGCTGGCATCAGAATTGAAATGACAATGTTTCATGGATTTGTTTATAGAGGATATCGGCTACGGGAAAAAGAAATCATTTGTTGTATTTTAACAGAAAGTGATAAAGTTCTATTCTCTGTTTTCATTTTGAATTAATTTTCACTGTTGTAATTATAATCTTTAATTAAATTACTATAAATATTCCTTGTTGCACTGAAATAAGGTAGAGAGTGGGATACTGCATACACAAGATTCAGATTTGGTTCTAGTACTCTTGAATATTTGCAGAAGGACTGGGATTGAGATGGAAAAAACACTTATCAAATAAGTAGGTGGCACAATTTCAGGTGAAATATGTAATAACCTTGAAGGCAGAAGCAAAACGCAAAACAACAGGTTGGAGGAATAAAAATGAGAGAATGAAATTTACCAAGACAAATGCAAAATTCTTAAGAAAAATATGCAAAGGTATATGAAACCATTTTGGTAAAATATATCTGTAAAAAAGATGCTAGAATTGTAATTAATCATAAGCACTACTATAATCCTCAATGAAAATGTAGGTTCCATCAATTTAAGTGTAATTTTTGAATCACATAATATGATTTGCTCTACTCTGCACTGTTCAGACCACGCTCTATGTAGTAGTGGATCTCATAGAACAGTAGTAATGTCTCATTAATCAAAGCAAATAAATTAAAAGTGTATTATTGTTAAGTCTGAAGACTTAGGTTCCATTTTTTCAATGTCTGAAATTTAAGACAACAGATTTTTGTTCTTGTACTATTTTCATTTCCACTTCTGTTAATCCTAATACTAATGACTGATAAAGAGGAATGTGAATAAAACAGTTGTTCAATTAATCTGCATTGCATGACAAACAATAAACACTTGATTTTATTTTAATTATTGTGCGTCATAGTCTGTATTAAGTGAATCAGCACTGAAAAAGTGGGACATGAGCATAAACTATATATAAAAATAGTAATTTAATTACCTGATGCTTGTTCTATAGCATGTTATGAAGCACATCCAGCTGTCTATTGTCTTGCAGATCTGTGTGTGTGTGTGAGAGAGAATCTAGGCATACATACATTTATTTAGAAAACAGAATACATGGAAATTACAGCAGTTTGTCTAGGACAAATCTGCTTTTTTGTTTCCGGCTTACACGTATTTTATGAACATGCGGTTTATAAAGTTTTTAAGATTCCAGAGCAGTATGAAAAAGTGGCAATTTTAATGGCCCCCAATTTAAATTTGATTTTATACAGTCATTTCTAATGAAAACAACAATTGTTCAACAATAAAAAATTCTTACATTAGGTATGCATCTACTATGAGGGTCTAAGACTGCCGCCAAATATGCCCTCAGCAGTACAACTTGGTTTTATAAAACACTGCTTAAACATAGAGCATCATCAATGTAACTTGGAATGCACTCTAACATAGAGTACAAAATAACAATACTACCAAGTGCAAATCTAACCATCTACACAGAGGGAAAAGTGCAGTGATTAGAAATATGCATGTGGCCTAAAACAAGATCTTCATATAATAGCATCTTTGTTTTGAACGTCTGAATGGCATCACATACAAAGGTGAAAACATAAGACCAGTTATCTGTTTCTTGTACATGTAGCTATTTTTAAGTACTATGAATTTGGAAAAAAAGTTGTCGGGTAATCAAATAATCAGAAATTACAAACCACTATCTGAGCTTATTCCAATGTAGCCATGTGTCTCTCTTCCAGTAGTTTTCGTAAAGCAAACAGAAAAAAGTTGTCCTCTGGTCTTTAGTAAACAATATCACTGCAATGATTCAAGGCTGCCACTGGGTTCCAAATCTGTCCAATATTTTGTACACAACTGAACAGCCTACCCACCCACCAGGAAAAGTGCACTTTCAATAAGAGTTACAAAAATAGATTGGCACATTGTTGACACAGTGACAATATAATCACAACCCATCATTGGTTTTGGATCCATTTGTTAGGGTGGATATCAGCTCTAGCAGGAAATGCATCCAGTTCCAAGTGGGTCAACAGGATGATTTTCAAAAAGTGTAAAAGAAAGGTGCTAATACTCCTCGCTCTTTCATGAATTATTTGGGCAACCCAGTAAAGTTCTCTTTTGGTCCACAAAGTATTATATGAAAGTTCCACCCACTGTCCACTCATATGTGAACTCATTCAACATTTGCACTGAGTAGCTAAACAGTTCATTTAGCCTGAGAAGTCTTAAGGAATTCACCGTTTTATTCCTATTATCTGGTTGAAAAACTGCATTGAAAAGAGAAGAAAGGGCACTGGGGCTTCTGCATCCCATTTTTTTTTCTTTTTTGCATTTTCAGTAGTAACTTGCTGCTCTTCTGAGCAAAATAGACAATAGTTTTTAAACCCCTCCCCCTTCTTGGAAGGGTAGCCTGTGCTAGGAATTCTGGATCAAACGTCTGTATTGTGGCATCACTTCGTGTTCAGGTAGATGGAGAGCAAATTCCAAGGCCACTAACACCGGGAACTCAAAGGCAATCAACTCTCGCCTATTCAAGCGGAACTTTTCTTCCAGTTTCTGTAACATAGCCAACAGTTATAGCTTAGTATTTTAGAATACTAATTGTAGGAAAGAACTTAAAATAACTTCCCCTAATTTTATTTATACATTCAAATAGTAGCTGCCCAACTAGTTTGTGATCAGTCAGGATTGCCACACCTCCAGGACCCTAGAAGTGCATATTCTCCATAGCGGTGCCTACTCTCTGGAATTAACTCTCCCCCTCCCCCCCAAGATTTGAACAGCCTCCCGCACAACTGGTATTTTAAAGCAGGGGTCTCCAACCTTTGCAACTTTAAGTCTGAAGGACTTTAGCTCCCAGAGTTCTCCAGCTTACAAA
>JAPKID020007074.1:0-10403 GCA_026931265.2 Tropidonophis doriae | reverse complement strand
GGTACAGGGCTTCCTGCCTAGGCAGGGAGTTGGACTAGATGACCTCCAAGGTCCCTTCCAACTCTGCTATTGTATTGCATCATACACTTTAAGAAGACACTTGGTTGATACCTAGAATGCTGGCAGCAACCCGTAGCAACTTCTGGTGCCAGGAATTATCAGGGGAATTATCACTAATAGTGGCGGTGAAAGGGCCCTACCCCTAGGAGATCCCCTCTCGTACATCAGTGAAGGAGGAAGACTAGGGCCCGAAGATCCTTCTATGATCCTGGGGGCCTGAGAGGGCCAGGCCCTTTATCTCCCCTATAGTCTAGTCGGCCTCTATACCCTTACAGAGATTCTTAAGATTTGCTGGCCTTGCTCGCTTTGGTCCTGATGGAAGGGCCCTTCATCGTGATCCTACCAGACCATGAGCTGGAAGTTTCAGTGGAAGATGAGCAGCCGGGGGATGATCATGGTGCCCTGCTGATGGTAGAGGTCAATCGGTCCGCCATTTTGCATTGTGCGGCCATGCGGAACGAAGAAGAGGCAAGGCAGCTGGCTGAGGAATAAACCTCCATGAAAACAGTAGACCTCAGTAAGCACAGCACTTGGTGCCAAGGCTAGCAGCAAGCTGCGAGGTAACATATTGGAAAAGCAGCCTAAACACGCTGAAATTTCAGAGCAATCAAACACTTCACTGCTGACTCCAATCTCTGCAAGAGTGTGCAGGACTTGCGCATGCACAGTAAATAGGTCTACCAGCACCATGATAAATGGTCGCGCTGGACCAATGGTGTGAAACCCTTTGGCTTACAGTTCAAAACCCAACACCAAACGAGTCAAAACAATAGAGCAATGCCACCCTGTAGTGGCGAGCTGGCTCTCTGGTTCTCTGTTAACAAGCATCTCTCTTGCGCTATGGAGACTAGCCCGGAGTTTGGGCGAAACCTCCAGCCGCTAGAAAAACATTCCTCAGGGGTCAAACCAGAATGAATAAATACATACGATGAATAGTGTGGTGGCGGTTCTTACAGGCAGGCCAGAAGCTACCAGTGCACTCACTGTGGCAATCTGCCATCTCGCAATCCTGCAAACAATCGAAACTATAATTGCTGCACTTCTAACAGAGAATCCAAGATGAGAATTTTTTCAATCTAATAGCCAATATAACCAGGTTGAGTTGGAGAAGAATACGTCTAATTTCAGCTAGATTGAGTTAAAAAACTGGCATCTGAAGGAGAAGTGAAGTGTGGCCAAGACTTTTTTCAACTCAGTCTTGAGGCTAATGTGCTGAATTTAGCCCATGCTTGAATTCTCCAAACAGCACACAGAAGAATGAATGCTGTTTTCTGGCAGAAGATGCAAATCTAATATAGCTGATAGCTCCTTAGAACCCTAGAATCATATCACAAAAATTCAGTGACAGAATATGAACAGGGTGACTTCAATCCATTTTCAGCTGTTTGGGATAATTTTATGGGTCAAACATCTTGACCATTCCTCTCTTCTGGTGAATACAGATGATTCTTGCTTAATGACCATTCATTCAGTGATTGTTAAAACAAGTGCTAGTTAAGTACGAGCATGTAAGTCCTCGTACTTACGATGTCACAATATCCTACGATCACATGATCATTATTTGTAATCTTCTTTGCTGGCTTCCAACAAAGTCAATGGGGGAGCCAGGAAGAGGTCCTGAACAGAACCATATGACATTTGATTTGATGACTGCACGGGCTTCGCTTAATGAAACCCAGAAATGCCAAATTTTTTATTATTAAGTGGTGTGGTCATGTGACATTGCACTGTGCTGCTTAACAATGAAAATTCCTGTTCCTTGTTAAGTGAAAACTACCTATATATTCTTTGTTCTCTGAAGATCAAAGGACTGAATTGTGACCCTAATCCTTGAAACAACGCCAAACCATTAAATGAAAGTAAATAAGTTACTTCTTAATTACCACTCTTTTTCAACTGCTTTTAAAATCATTTGTTATCAAAATAACTGACATGAATATTAATAAATTCAGCTTCAATATTTCTATTAATTCTTACCACATTCAATTTATACCCTAAAAATTCATATCTTAATAACATCCGAGGTTTAAATTACCAATAGAGTCTTATTTCAAATTCCTTAGATAAGAGTTCTCCAAAGTGGCCCATATCAACTTTCACAAGTCAGTGGGGTTATCCACTATTATTTTGTTATTATTATGTATATTATATTACTTAAAATATTATTATTTCCATACAATAAATGTTTGGAGTGTGTGTCAATTAGCAATCAGAAACTTCCTAAAGAGAACAATGAGCTGAAGAGATTGGGAACTCCTGTATTAACTTTATTTTATCCTATCAATTTTCAAAGGCCACATTCTTGTCATACCGTTTGAAGGAGGCTAATTAGGTAATTCTGTGATATTTCTAAACTAATTACTAATTTATTTTATTTAAAATATTTATACGGCTGCCCAAGCTATTTAAGCTTGTTATATGGAGGGGTTATATGCATTCTACAGGAATACTACCTATTACTACATAACTAAACAAATAAAAATACATAATCTATTCATGCATTGTACTAGATGTTATTATAGTTTACTTTATATTTACTAATTTTCTATATAATTACCTTAACTTCTCACCTTAAGTTTTGTGGCGCTTCTCCAAACAAACTACAAATTTCCCTAATTTGTTTCAAGGCTGGAATGACCCATTTGTCATTTGTGCGGAGTTCTTCTATAAAACGATCTATCCACTGTATTTTTTGTGTATCTCTATCCTTCAGGAAAAGAAAAGGAAGCATAAACATGAAGGGAAGAGGATAAAGATAGGCCAAAAATGAACTACAAAAAGTAAGATCATCCTGGGCAAAAGCAGAGAAAACCTATTCCTAAATAATACATGCCAACTATCAGTATAACATCAAGTTGCTTCCTTATCCCGCTCTTGTACACGGAAAGCTTAAGTTTTGTCAGATTCTGGGCCAGCTATTATTTTTGTCCCAAAGGAGCAATATTGGAATTTTATAACAATGTATCAATTATTTATGTAATATGGTCCTCCATCTCATATACATGGCTCTGAGTGAATAGCAATTAAAACAAAATATAATAAAATGAAACCAATAATTAAAAATATAAATAACAGGTGCAGGCCATCATACCTCTATGAGTAAAACTAGATCAACTTCCCCAAGACAGTGGGGATTCCTCTCAGAATTCAATCCCAATTCTGTCTGCAAATCTGGACTGCTACGGAACACCATATGAGGGATAGGTTTCCCACAAACCCATAATGAAAGAGCCACGGTGGCGCAGTGGTTAGAATGCAGTACTGCCACCTACTACAGGCTACTTATGCTGATCACTGGCTGCTTGCTGTTTGGCAGTTCGGGTCTCACTGGCTCAAAGTTGACTCAGCCTTCCATTCTTCCGAGGTTGGTAAAATGAGGACACAGATTATTGGGGGCAATATGCTGACTATAAACCACTTAGAGAGGGCTGTAAAGCGGTATATCAGTCTCAGTGCTATTGCTATAATCAACACCAGTTTGAGAAGACTGGCAAGCTCAAAGTTAGATTACCACTGAAACTATAGCACTCCAAAAGATTAAATAAAAACTATATTATACCCCTGATTCAAGAGCAATCTTCCACTACGTAGACACAAAAGGAGGAATAAAACAGCAGCCATTAGCTACAAAGAGCAATCATATACTATTTTATATCTCATATTGCCCACACTAATTGATGTTACATTTCTTGCAACAACCGTTCTTATAATCATAGCGGCCTGCAAGGAATGGGGAAAGGCAGAGGTTTCTGAATATTCTCTAAAAATCAGCATGTGTCATTGCCTCTTTCTGTTGTGCTCAAATGTTCTTCCTTGCTCCCAGATTCACCCCTTTTCAATACTGTCATGTATTATTTTCTCCTGCCAATACCTGCCAATTTTGCAGCCAATCTAGTATTCTATATGCCCTCCATATAAATTGGTGCCCTCTTCACAGCCACTTTTATACAGCTCAGAGACATTCTAGCTTCTACTGCAGCCTGTCTGCCTGCTAGTGGGAGGGGTGCATAGAAACACATCTACAGTAAGTTAGCTGCAAAGTTCAGCAGGCAACCCACACAACCAAACTGCCAAAGAGTCCCTGGAAGTTTTAATTCTAAAATGCAGAATGGAACTGTGACTCAAAAACCTATGAAGCAATAATAGTCCAGGGACTATTGGCGGGGTAGGGGTGGGGGGAGAGAAGTTAAGAGCCCTGGATATTAATCCATAAGAAGATATTCTTCGAAGAAATGCAGAATCCCTGAAAATAAGAACTGGTCTTTTTTTTTTCTGCACTCCAAAATAAGCACTAGGACTTATTTTCAGGGATACATATCCGCCCAGCTGGGTGCTCCCCCACCCCCACCCCGCCAGCATGAGAAAAGAGGTGGGAAGTGCACAGGGACCAACTGTATCCAGCAGCAGCTGCAGCCTGCACAACACGCGTGAGCAGATTCCCTGTCCAAGCAGCCAACAGAGGCAGAGCTGTGGGAGGGGGAAAGGCAGGTAATCTGGATGCGCTGCACAGATCACGGAAAAAGGCTGGAGCGCCCAGCCATGGAAGGCTCATCTTCGTATAGTCGCACCAGCAGCAGATGGAGGCAAAGGCAGGGGCAGAAGGCAGGCAATTTAGATGCCCAGTGCAGGCAAACTGAGATTTAGCCCATCGACTCTCAGTTTTCCTGAGGCCCGTGTCCGGATCACCTGCCCTCCCCCCACACCTCTGTCTCCATCTGCTTGTGTGCCACTGCACAAAGATGAGTCTCTCGTGCCCACACGCCACTCCAGTCCAACTCTCAAGAGTTCCTTGTGGCCCACATGTCAGGTATGGATCACATGCCTCCTCTCTGTCTCTTGCTTGGACAGGTAATCAACTCACCTGCACTGTGTGGACTACTGCTGTTGCCGTAACTGTCAGCCCATGAGCACTCACTGCCTCCTTTGTTGGCCACACCCACCCTCCTTCACTCTGGCTTATTTTTGGCATAGGGCTTATATTAGGTACTCGTGTAAAAATCAGGCTAGGGTTTATTTTTGGAATAGATCTTATTTTCAGGGAAACATGGTAGCTAGTGTTTATTGAGCTGTTCCATTGCATAGTTAATTATTAATGGCTGGTTGCTGGATCTATACTCCTAGTATAGCCCTTTGCTCTCAAGTTCCACATCCTCTCTTATATTGGGCATGAACAATCTGCAAGCACTTTACAGCTATTGGTAACAGATAGTGGTAAAACCAGAACTGCTTTCTGCTGAAAATGGTGAAGCAACCCTTCCTTCTTAGCTGACCTACACGACTATTTGCTGCTCTCCATAAATGTACAGTGATGACAGAGTACATACACTTGTCAATGTTCTTGGTTACCCAGCTTGTGCACACGAAGCCAGAGTCCTATGAAGACACCCAGACAGATTGTGACCAAGTTGCACCCATGCGGAAACACCCACGAAGTGCAAACCTCCCCTGAATTACCCACCTACAATTCCTGCTTTAGAGTACTGTGGGGGAAAAAAACAACATAATTTTTAATGAAACATCAGCAAGTTCATTTTAATGGGTAACTAACAATTCATTCTTACCTGTGAACAACTGTAATCTAAAATTTTAATGTGGGCACTGAGAGCCTGATCCATGATATCAACTGGAACATCATCACTATGTGCTAAATTCCATAGAAGATTTAGTACTTTGTGTGCCATCACACCATCTTTATCATCTTCTGCAAGACGTCGGATTAGCTCAAGTAGCTTTTCACGTTGTTTTTTACTTGCATTTGTCCAACTTGCCTAAAAACCAAAGGAAAATCAATGTTAAAATACAGTCCTATAATAGTACGAAAATGTTAAGAAACTGTAGTATTAAAATACAAATTAACATTATTTAAAATTTACATGTAAGTATCGTTTCTCCAAAAAGACGACCCACCTTAAAAAGAAACTCAGTCACGTTTTTGAGTGCATTCGATTAAATTTAGCCTTACTCACAAAATTAGCCCTACTTAAGATCTTGCCCACCCTGATGTACAGGGGGTGGGGTGAGGCACACAGGTAAAAAATAAGCTAGGGTGTGGATGGGCAGGTGGAGCTGTCCTACTTACAAGGCCTCGCATACCCTGACACCTGCCTCACCTTCTTCTGCAACTGCTTGCTGCCACTCCCATGCATCAACCTAGCCTCCGATTTGTCTTCAGATGCCTGCTGGAAGGCATCTATCTGCAGCCAATCACGGAGCTCCAGATTGATCCGGAGCTGAAGACATCTGCAGCCAATAACAGCTCCGGATCAATCCAGAGCTCTGTTATCGGCTGCAGATGACTTCCAGCAGGCATCCGAAGGCAAATTGGGAGGACAGGGCGATGAGTGCAAGTGGCGGCAGAAGAATTAGGCCAGCAGTGGGCTCCTGCTGAGTGGGGCTGTCAGTAGCACCACTGCGAGGTGACTCAATGATTATTTTAAAACAGCTTAATTCTTACTACCAATTGCTCAGTATGGTTGAAGAAAACATGTATTTATATATGTTATTTAAAATACTATGCTTCTCCAAAAAGAAGGCCTAGCCGTTTTTTCAGGGGTCAAAATAAAATAAGACCCGGCCTTCTTTTTGGAGAAACACAGTGTTTTAAATAACATATATAAATACATGTTTTCTTCAACCATACTGAGCAATTAGTAGTAAGAATTAAGCTATTTTAAAATAATTTTCGAAGATTACATCTGAGTGAAAGCCTCTTTTCCAGCTCTTCTAAATCAAAGCAAATTCATGCTCTTACAAATAGAATACCAATTTTTAATATCATTTTAATGTATTTTCCAATAACAATCAAATTTAATGCAAGTTATTAGTGAAACACATCTGGCTGCATAATTATTTTTACAATTCTTCAAAAAAATGCAAGAAACTCATTGGTTCTTTTTACCCATTAAGAATTCAACAAATCTAAACTGTACTTAACTAACTGGAGTACAAAGAACGTCATAAAAGACTATTGGTTTCCAGTGTGATTTCTTCATAAGTCAATTGTAAATTATCTGATTCTACTATATCATTTGAAAAGAAATGTCAACATGTCTCTTATACCTATAGTAAAATATCAATGAAATATAATTGGTACATTTTAGTGTACAATATCAAATACTGTAAACAACAAAGGGGACTGGTTCAGGGTAAAAAAAAATTTCAGGAAGCTGAATCTGAAGTTTATTTACTATATTAAATTTAATAGAATAACAGTTGGAAGGGATCTTGGAGGTCTTCTAGTCCAACCTTCTGCTCAGGCAGGAAACCCTATATCATTTCAGACAATGGTTATCCAATCTTTTCTTAAAAACCTCTAGTACTGGAGCACCCACAACTTCTGGAGGTAAGTCATTCCATCGATTAATTGTTCTAACTTTCAGGAAATTTCTCCTTAGTTGTAGGTTGATTCTTTCTTGACTAATTTCCATCCACTGCTTCTTATTGTGGCTTCAGGTGGTTTGGAGAATAGATCAATCTCCTCTTCTTTGTGGCAGCCCCTCAGATATTGAAGCATTGCTATCATATCACCCCTAGTACTTATTTTCATTAAACTAATCATACCCAACTGCAGCAAAGTTTCTCTATATGTGTTACCTTCCAGTTCCCTGATCAACTTGGTTGCTCTTCTCTGTATTCTTTCTAGAGTCTCAACATCTTTTTATATAATGGTGACCAAAACTGTATGCAGTATTCCAAGTGTGGTCTTACCAAGGCATTATAACATGGTACTAACACTTTACCTGATCTTGATTCTATCCCTGTGTTAATGCTTTTTTGGCAGTTTCAGCACATTGCTGGCTCATATTTAATTAAATGTCCACTAGGACTCCAAGATCCCTCTCACAGTTACTACTATTGAGCAAGGTACCACCTATTAACATCAACGTAAATTGAAATGTGATTATTTCCTACTTAAAGAAGTTCAATGTATAGCAAATTAATAGACTAATTACCTTAAAGCAATCAAACAAATGGTCAAGCTGTTCAGGAGAGAAATCCCAGGCCAATTTTGCAAGAAGATCATGCACATTTTTCACAATGGCTTCATGTTTTCCTGCCTTGAAGAGTAATATTATTAATATTGGTTTTATGTTATTTGTAGAAAAATGTACAACACAATTGCAACATTATTATCACAAAGTACCATTTTTAGGTAAACTGATTAAAAGTCAAAGATTGGAATGGTAATTTATGATGTACCTGCTGCTTTACAAAGTTATCATCAGAAGCTACAAAATAAATGGGGGGGGGGGCAGGGAAACAAGAGAATGCTTAACAATATGCATTGTTCTTTCTACTATATGTATCTCAGCTTGAACAAAACAGCAACAAGCAGCCTTTGAAGAATTTCAAGCTACACCTAACTTCTGGGAGAAAACTAGAGCATGAAATGTGATGATAGAAAACTAATATTGCTTAGATGCTTGAATTTTCTCTAGAAAGTACTTTGGAAGCTGTTTAGGACAAAATATGAGAACTGCTTCAAGCTTCATGAGACCTTTGGTTGAGAATGATAAAGCTGAATGGGTGAAGATTATTAGAACAGATATAGGTAGTCCTTGATTTATGACCACAATTGAGCCTAAAATCTATGTTGTTAAGTGAGTTCTGCTCTATTTTATGAACTTTCTTGCCAGTTATTAAGTGAATCACTGCAGTTGATAAGTTAGTAACATGGTTGTTAAGTGAATCTGGCTTCCTCATTAGTTTTGCTTGTCAAAAGGCGATCACATAACCTTGGGAAACAACAATAGTCATAAGTATGAACCAGTTGCCAAGCAATTGAATTTTGATCATGACCATGGGGATGCTAGAAAGGTTGCAAGTGTGAAAAATGAACATGTCCCCTTTTTCAATGCTGTTGTAATTATAAATGGTCACTAAGTGAACTGTAAGTTGAGAACTACCTGTATATTCTATGAATAAATGCAAAGAAAGGAGAATGAGATCAGGAAAGATTGGGAAAAGTTTAAATAGAATCTGTAAGTACACTTAGAAGTTCATGAAGAAGCTAAAAGGTATAATTAGAGTGAGTGGAGTGAGAAAGATTAATATCTGGATAATGAATTGCTGGGTGGACATAAATTAATAAAAGTGAAACTGACAAGACTGCAATGCTTATGATCAGAATAGGGTTGTGCAAGATCCAAAGTATCTATTTTGTTTCAAATGTTTATGAACAGCTCCAAAGCAGTTCCATTTCAGTAAAACAAAACATTTAGACTAAAACAAAATTTGGAGGGTGATTTTTTATGGGATGAATAGCAATAGTATTTAGACTTATATACTGCTTCACAGTGCTTAACAGCCCTCTCTAAGCGGTTTACAAAGTCAGCATATTGCCCCCAACAATCTGGCTCCTCATTTCACCGACCTTGGAAGAATGGAAGGCTGAGTCAACCTTGAGCTTGGTGAGATTTGAACTGCAAAATTGCAGTCAGTAGAGGTAGCCTGCAGTGCTGAATTTTAACCACTTCCCCTCAGTAGCCTAGAATTTCATATCAAACTTGCCTCATCAATCCTTAATTTTGCCAGAATTTCCCTTCCCTCCTTCTCCTCAGGCATTGCGGATTTACTGCTCTATACACCACTGAGAACCTACATGGATTACTGCCTTGTTGTGGCAAAGGGGCTTGCATAACTCAATGAAGCTTTGAGCTATGCCGTGCAGGGCCACCCAAGATGGACAGGTCATAGCAGAGAACTCTGACAAAACGCTATCCACTGGAGAAGGAAACCCACTCCAGTATCTTTGCCATGAAAACCCTATGGACAGTACCAAGAGGCAAAAATATATGATGCTGGAGGATGAGTCCCTCAGGTCAGAAGATGTCCAATATGCTACTGGGAAAGAGCAGAGTGCTAGTACTAGTACTGCCAGAAAGAAAGAAGCGACTGAGCCAAAGCCGAAAGGATGCTCAGCTGTGAATGTATCTGGTAGTGAAAGGAAAGTTTAATGCTGTAAACTTATGCTCCACAGGAACCTGGAATGTTAGCTCCATGAATCAAGGCAAGCTGGGCATGGTCAAACAAGAGATGACAAGACTGAACATCAACATCTTACGAATCAGTGAACTAAATGGACAGGAATGAGTTGATTTAATTCAGATGACCATCAGGTACTCTACTGTGGGCAAGAATCCCTCAAAGGAAATGGAGTAGCCTTCATAGTCAATAAAAGAATAGGAAAAGTAATACTGGGACACAAACCCAAAATGGTAGAATGATCTCAGTTTGAATCCAAGGCAAACTGTTCAACATCACAGTAGTCCAATACAATACAATACAATAGCAGAGTTGGAAGGGACCTTGAAGGTCATCTAGTCCAACTCCCTGCCTAGGCA
>JAPKID020007073.1:0-10403 GCA_026931265.2 Tropidonophis doriae | reverse complement strand
TTGTTCTAACTGTCAGGAAATTTCTCCTTAGTTCTAAGTTGCTTCTCTCCTTGATTAGTTTCCACCCATTGCTTCTTCTCCTGCCCTCAGGTGCCTTTGGAGAATAGTTTGACTCCCTCTTCTTTGGGGCAACCCCTGAGATATTGGAACACTGCTATCTTGTCTCCCCTGGTCCTTCTTTTCATTAAACTAGACTACCCAGTTCCTGCAACCGTTCTTCATATGTTTTAGCCTCCAGTCCCCTAAGAGTCACCGTCTTGCCTCCAACAATCTGGATCCTCATTTTACCGACCTTGGAAGGACAGATGGCTGAGTTAATCTTGAGACTAGAACTGCTGGCAGTGGCAGAGTTCGCCTGTAATATTGCATTCTAACCATTGCTCCGCCATCACAGCTCTTTCCCTTTATGTTTCCCCCATTTGGGGCTCAAGAGAAGGTTAAGACCTTGTGGATCGGTTTGGGAGGGTGTTGCAGACACTGGCGGGGAAGGAAATTGTGATTGTGTTAAGATCTGAAAGAACGAAGCCCTGATTTATGCAGTGTAGGTGCAGGTGGAAAACAGAGGATGTTCTTCAAGGCAACACAAGAAGCAACGTATTCAGTCATACCTTTATTTATTCCACATGATAAGGCATCAAAATGATTACACGTTAACAGTTAGCAATCATGTATATTGGCTTTAAAAACATGGAACATTTAGGTGTCCTCCCCCCCCCCCGGGAAAGAGGAACAAGGTCGATGGCTCTTCTATGGCTTCCTTGCAGACCGATCTTCCCAATTTCCCACCAGTTAAGGAGGCGATGCTTTCCTCCTGCCCTGGTTTTGGGAAGCGGATGCATCTGACCCTCTTTGTAAGGGGGTGGATGATAAGTTTCCATAGAGCACAACCTGAAGGGGCAAGAGAAGGCAACGCACGCCACTTCCAACCTTCAAAAGTGGGTTTAGGATAGTTGGAGTTTTTGGTGGGACCTGGTTCTCCTCCCAACCCCAGGTTGCAAATGCTACATGTGTGGAAGACAAAACTGTGGGAAGAGAGGAGAACTACAATTCAAAATAAAGGTCTCTCCCAACTAGGATAGGTTAATGGCGCAGGCTCTCACCTTTTAAATATTAACATATTTTTTTAAAGATATTAATCATTGAAATTAGCTTCAGTACAGCAAAAGGAAGGGAGGGAACACAACCGCTCTAACTTTTTCCTTGTGTTAAACATTATCTACATCCCACAAGGCTTTGCTCCCCCCACTCCCCACCCCAAATCAGTTGCCATTCTGTTTAAAATTAGACAACAAAACAAACAAAAGCTACTTCCACACACACACAAATTCTAAGCAGATTTAGGAACTGGGATCCTTCAACAGCAACAATATTTTTAAAAAGATTTATATTATTTTAACAAATGAAGACCCGAAAGTAGATTTTTTTTTTTTAGTTAAATACTCCATGAGTCAAAGAATCTTTTGTACAAGCTATTGTGCATCTTTTTCCTTTAAAAAAAAAAAAAGCATACGATAGTGCAAAGCAACAACAATAACACCAACAAAGAAACCTGGGCCAAATATTGGACCAGTTTGCATAAAAGAGATTTGTGTGTTTTTCACATCTGGGGACAACAGTCTGTCATAAACCTGAACTGCAGTTTGCAAGTTACAAATAGCAAGAAATTGCAACAGGCACACAGTCTCTTTCAAATTTCTCCGCCTCTTTACATAATATCTTATAAATACATCTTTGGAGAACAGGCGAAGGTACTCTGCTCATTTGAGAACATGTTCACTTCCATGTTTCTGGCCTTCACTGCCCACAGCGCTTTAACTAAGGTCTGGGGTTTCTACAAAGGCTAAATGCATCCCTGAGTATAGGCAGGCCACCATGTCCCCTGTGCCCCAATCAGAATTTGAAACCAAGCCCAGTTTTGCTGGTTGGAAAACATGGGTGCTCCAAGTGCAGAGCGTACCCCTAGGTCTTAGACCTTGGGCAACTTTAAGACATGTGGACTTTGATTCCCAGAATTCCCCAGCCAGCATGAATGGACTTCAGCTCCCAGAATTCCCCAGTCAGCAAAGATGGACTTCAACTCCCAGGATTCCCCAGCCAGCAAAGATGGACTTCAACTCCCAGGATTCCCCAGCCAGCATGAATGAACTTCAACTCCCAGAATTCCCCAGTCAGCAAAGATGGACTTCAACTCCCAGGATTCCCCAACCAGCGATCTGTTGCTAAAGTTGAGAAAGACTGTCTTAGATAAAACATGGATCTCAGTTAAAGCAAAGGAGAGGACCAGATCTAGGAGAATCTTTTCAGTTTCCTAAGTATCCCAAACAAGCTCTCGGATATGGATGTGAAGGAATGACCCGAAATGATTTTGAAAGATCCAGTCACGGTTGTTTCAAGGCCAAAACAGGGATTCAGATGTGACACACCTGCCAATTTTTGTCACAGATCTGCTCTCTGCAGATCTCATAGTTTAGTTTATTTATATTTTTATTTATATTTTAGGATCACCTTGGCCAACTGGCATCCTGTAGATCTGCTACACTCGATCCTCATGATTTTTACCCGAAGGGATTCTGGCTCAGAATTTTGGTAGTTTACCAATTACACACTTGGAGGGCTCCAGATTGGCAAATCCAGAGGAAGCTCAGCTTAATAAAGGTTATTTGGTGTCATGCAGGTTTAAGGTTATACCTAAGGACAAATATGGATTACCTGATTCTCCCCTCTCCTCCTTTAAAAAAATAAATAAAAAATGAATACATTCTAGTTGTTACTCAGATTCTGACTCCAACCTTAGGCAAAACATACCGGTTTTTGTTTTATTAGACTGAAAACAACAGTAAGGAAGAACAGAACATGTTTATTTAAATCATGACCAAAGCTAGAGATTAATTTTGGGTGGTGTGCTAGGATTAAAAAATATACCAGCCAAGTATTTCCTGTCTTCCTCTCCCACCAAAGAACTCGGTACTCTCTCTCTCTCCCCTCTCTTCATGTGTGTGTAAGTGACATTTCCTTTTTGAGCTGTGTAAGATGTGGTGATGGAGTGACTTACAGACATGGCACTGGTTAAACAGTAGCAAAAGCTCTATGGACACCCTCCAAGGATTTATAACGAGATGTCTCTTTTAAAAGGAGAACGAGCCAGTGGTGGGGTTCAAATAATTTAACAATTGATTCTCTGCCCTGATGAGCAGCTGGGTAGGCAGGGCTCGGTGGCCATGTGACAGGGTGGGCGTGGCCGACTCAACGTCACTCAGGTTGATGGGCACTTCACCTTAGCTGCTACAATGCAATAAGAATTAACCAGAGAGGCAGTTTCTGTAAGCAGGGCAATGAAGATTAGGATAGAAGCAACACCAGAATGTTTCCTTACTGCCTTCCTTACAGGATTAGCCCTGGAAAGTGGAAAACAAACCAAAAAGAGATTTCTTCCAACAACCGGTTCTCCGAACTGCTTAGAAAGTTAACAACCGGTTCTCCCGAATAGGTGCAAACCGTCTGAATCCCACCACTGGAACAAGCCAAATATTCACACAACTCATATAGCAGGGGTGTCAAGAATAGCCTTCTGCAGGAAATGCCGTGCCTAGCTTAGTCTCTGGACAAGATGCTGAACTTGGGATCTTTAGATGGTCCTAATTCACGAAAGGACTAAATTTGGGTCTGAGCTGCAGTGTGCGGATGCCAGCAGAAGGCCAAAAGGGTGTTTTGCCTGGCATGAGTCAGAGCATCTGGGTGAGGTTACCAAGTGTTATGTTTCCCTTTGGTTGCACAAGGGATCCTGAATGTCTGTGAGAGTGTGCAACTTGAAGCGTCTAGGTTTGTAAGTTATCTGTTCAAGTTGGTTGTGTGAACCCACGACTGAGTGAATAGAAACTTTGTTTTTTCCTCCTTAAGAGCAGCTTTGGTTCTAGCTAGCCTTCGCCCTGCTGGGCAGATCTTCGCTACCAAGGTCTTTTGTGGAAGAGGCTGACATTTGGAGTCCCCTCAATACTTATCTCAGGTGGATGAGATTTACTTTCTCAGCAAGAAGGCAGATTTATGGCTGTGGTTGGAGAAGCACCTATCAATTGGTTAGTCCAGTAGTAGTCAACCTGGTCCCTACCACCCACTAGTGGGTGTTCCAGCTTTAATGGTGGACGGTACGGGTTTTGTCTGATACCGAAGCACTTTCTTTTTTAAAAAAAATTAATTGACTTCCTTACTTTATAAATCACCATTACTGTGGAACCAGTGGGCGGTTAGAAAATTTTACTACTACGAGAGATACAAAAGTGGGCTGTAGGTATAAAAAGGTTGACTACCCCTGAGTTAGTAGCTAGAAAGAGAGGGAAAGAATGGATCCAAAGGGGGGTTTCACATCATTTTACCACTGGTTCACCCCGCACCAAAAATGTGAGTGCATGTGCGCGCATGCTCACTTTGCTTGCAAACATGCCTTCCATGCATGCGCTTTGCATGCACACGGCTTGGAAAAGGTAGCTAAATAGGATGGCATAGCACCGGGTTGCCACTATTGGGTCGCCCGAACCGGTCTGAACCGGCTGAACACAGCCACTGAATGGATCCACTCTCTGTCTCTGTGACAAATGGCCATTATCATTTCAGCTTGTTGGGTCCCGACAGGGAGATTGTCCCTTTCTTTGCTCATGATTTCCAGTGGTGGATTGCAACGGGGTCCGGCGTCATCCACATGAATGTGCACAGTGCGCATGCATACATGCGCAGCACGCACATGCATCTTACCGTCCAGCGACGCCTCCGCAAGGCTCCAGCTGCTGTATGGAGCTTAAAGACAGGTAAGGAGCATGGGAGTGCAGGTAGGCGGGCCCTCTGAAGCATTGTACCGAAACAGTACCCGGTGCTCTGGGCAGGCCCCAGTAGCCCTGTGCCGGAGCATACTGCCTGCAACCCACCACTGATGACTTCTCGCCTGGCCATCTTTACCTTAATACATATATATATATAGTTTTGGTTTATTCGGGTCTTTTCCCGTGTAAAATTAAAGGTGTTTTTGCAACGTTTCGGCAAGATCTCACTTGCCATCTTCGGGCTTTGGTTTGCAATTGAGATTGCGAAGGCGTGGCCCTTCCTTATATATATTCGTTATATATATATAACATTGTTAAGAGATCTGGAAACCTGAGTTTTCACGCTTTAATCTGACACGGATTTTGAGATAAAAATTCTTAGCAAAGGGAATTGGTTTTCTTCTCACCTGCTTTTGGGCTTGCCCTCTTATTGTTCAGCACCTTGTTTTCCTCTCCGGGACTTTTTTCTTCCTTGTTCTCCTCGAGGGAGATCTTGAATTCTTCCTCTTTGTCTGTCTGGTCCTCGGCGGCTGACTCGCTGGCTGAATGCTCGGAGAGAGTCAGGCTGACTTCGGCATTTACCTCCCTTGGCAAGCTCAGAGACTTGTCTGCATCGGGAGTTGGAGTTGGCGCTTCTAACACGGGACTGTCTGCTTTGCCCTCACTGTGATTGGTCTCTGAGTCTTTCTGCTTCTGTAGCTGTTCCTTTTGCAGGCTGCGCTGCTTCTTTCGAAATTTAGCTCTTCTGTTTTTAAACCAAACCTTGGTTTCCCACCCAAAGAAAGGAGACAAAGAAAAGGGGAAAAGGGAAGAATAAAATATAAGATTTTGGATTGAATATTGAATTTTCCTCATCATGCCCACTCCTGAAATCTTAGCAAACTGCATGTACAAATTCAAACAAATTCAAAGTTTAATCAGTGTATTCTCCTGTTTATAAATGCCTAACAGCAAACTTCTAATTGTTTTGTTTGAAAATATGATCTGCAATAAATCTGGGTCAGATAAAAGTTTAAAATTAAAGCAAATGGAAGATGTTGATGTAGTATATAAATTTAAATCCTATGCACACTTAAAGCACATTAAGTGTATTTGAATGTATTGTTGGGATAATGTATATAAATAAACACTGAGCTTCTGATGGGGAAAGAGCAGAGATGGCAATACAATGTAGACTAGCAGCCAGATCAGCAGAGATCAGCAGGCACAAATCTTTCTGGATAAATGAGAGATCATGCAATCACCCATTTGCACTCTGGATAGCTGCTTCTCATGACTGCAGGAGCTGAGGAGTCACAATCAGCATGTAAATAATTTATAGATAAAGAGATATGTTCTAAGCGATTGCATAAGATTCTGTTTGGTGAGTTATAATTATTATTATAATTATAATAATAATTAATTATTATTAATTATAGGGACACAGTGACTCAGTAGCTAAGACACTGAGGTTTTCAATCAGAATGCCTGGTGGTTCGAATCCCTAGTGCCTCATAATGGAGTGAGCTCCTGTTGCTTGTCCCAGCTTCTGCCAACCTAGCCATTTGAAAGCATGTAAAAATGCAAGTAGAAAAATAGGAACCACCTTTGGTGACAAGGTAACAGCGTTCTGTGCACCTTGGGTAAATACTAAATAGTCATGCTGGCCACATGAACACGGAGACGTCTTTGGACAGCGTTGGCTCTTCAACTTTGAAATGGAGGTGAGTATTGCCCCCTAGAGTTGGGAACGACTAGTACATATGTGCGAGGTTAACCTTTTTTTAAATATTTTTTTTCATTACAAAGGAAGGAAGGAAGAGCTTTAATGCTTAATTTAAAATAAAACTTAATTAACTTAAGTTTTAACTTAATTTGTTATTTTATTTATTATTTTTGCAAAAAGCTTGGCAAGCAGCCGATATAAGAAAGTTTAAAATGGATGAAGGGGGACAATTATTTTGAAAGATATTTTTTGTGTGAAAATGTTTTAATTGGAAATATATTACACACATGGACAAGACCTTTGCGGAAATGTTTTCTGTCTACTATTAATAAGTGCAGATAATTGGTGGATTTTGCAAAGAGAAAGCCAAAAAGTCATGA
Source organism: Tropidonophis doriae (assembly GCA_026931265.2). NCBI lineage: Eukaryota > Metazoa > Chordata > Lepidosauria > Squamata > Natricidae > Tropidonophis > Tropidonophis doriae. Next base: position 3,507 of record JAPKID020007073.1, on the reverse strand, counting down.
GTCAGACTATAATGCTGACTGCAGCTATGAAGATGAGGATTGTGAGGTTGATTATGGAGTGGCATTAAAGATAAAAGTATTAAAGGCACAGAAAGAAAGAAAAAAGAAAGGAAAGTTTGTTTTCCTCCCCCTTCTTCGAGACAATTTCCTTTTAGCATTACAAGCAAGACATCAAGAAAAACAGAGAGAACGCAAGAGAGGAGAAGATAATTTGAGCAACCCTCAGAGGAAAGAATTAAACCAGATCTTTTTCAGGAAATGTTTGAGGAATTAGCCAATATATCAACAGAATCACTAGATACCAAAGTAACTAAATCATTTGTTACCAAATTGATAGTTGGGGGAGGGGGGGAATAGGTGAAAGATTTGTAAAGATGTAAAAGGATATGAGAGATGAAGTTAAAAACATGGAAAGCTTGTAAAACAAGCATCCATGTAGTAAAACAGGTCAATGACTAAATAAAAAAAATTAAAGCATAAGACAGAAGTGATAGCTATAGAATTGGAAAGAGCACTGGATAATCTATCTCTATTGGAATTGAGAGTGAAGGAATTTTGTTTGAGAAAATATTAGAGAAAAGTTGATTAAAGCCCTGTCAAACTTTTTGGATTAAGAAGAAGAGGACACTGAAGCAGAAATTGCTAACATGTGTAGAATAAATTCCAGTTGTGCAAGAACAAGAAATGTTTCAAGGGATGTTTTGGTGAAATTTATCAGGAAGAAGACAAGAAATCAGATTTTGAAGCAGCATTTTAATACAAGATTGAAGATTGATAAATCAGATAGAATTGTTTTTATAGAAATTCCTATTAGAATTTTGCATACTTTTTTTTTGACTGAAAGATTAAAGCAGGAAAAATGCATTCTGATGGGACAAATTTCAAGGTTTGATTTTTAATTTTAAATAGCAGAGGTTTTGATTAAATTACGTTGAGAAAATGAGGGAATTTTTAGAAAAATCCAAGAAAAATAGGAAATCCAAATGGAAGGCTACACAAAAATTCCAAAAGTGCAACAATAAAATGAAAGATGATATGGAAGTAGGGGCTATAAGCATAGATTTTTCTCAACTTTTGGCTTCGTGATGGAATTAAAATGCTTAATGTGGAATATAAATGGAGCAAATGCTACTTAAAAGAGAGGGAAATAATTATTTAAAACAAGATATAATTCAAAGTCTCAGGCCACTGCAAATTAACTTCTATCCCAATTAACCTACAATGCAGATCAGTCAATACAAGATCTTGTTTTATCTGGAGATGTATGTATAAAACAACTGCATCTCATTTTTTTTCTTTTTTTGTTGCTCCAGAAGTAAGACCCACATTTTTATGATTTTATGATGAAGGGGGCTAACAGCTTTGGTTGTGATATAACAGATGGAACAATGGGTAATCATTACATATAATCTTAAGGAAACCTTTATAAGATGACATATCACAGATATTTGCCACCTGCAAAATTGTATAAAGAGATTTCACATTTATGATGGAAATCCGAGCAACAGGAAGGGACATTGTATCAAATTTCCGAATCCATTGCTTCGGAGCACCTTAAAGATAGATATACAATAGAAATCAGAGGGGCTCTTTCTGGAAGGGATAATCTGAATAAACAGTTGGGAAAAAAGTCATGGATTTTTTTTTACATGATAACTACAGCAAGCTTATTGTATGTATAACTACACTGAGCTTTTGATCAAAGAAAAGACAATGTCTGCATTTATAACTGACTGGGAAGTCTTGTACATATTTTTCAAGAACCAGAAAAAATGAAATTATGATTCATGTTTTTGATCATTAAACAGAAACATTTTTAGAGAGAAGGGAGATATGTTGTAACCATAGAGTAAGAGGTAAACATATAATTGTACTTATAATTGTTGTAAAGACGATTGGGAGCTACTTCTTTGTATCTTTTTTCTTCCTTTTCTATTTTTCTTTTCCTTTCTTACACATCTCTCTTTTTGCTTTTTACTTTATATTATGGTGCATTGATTCTTATATTTTTTTTAAAAAACTTGTATAAAATTGTATAAAAATATGTGCATAGGATATTGCTGTGAGTTTGAGATCACATCTTGGGTTGGCATCATCAAAACAATTATTTTGGATCCTGTGAAATTGGCAGCTATTAGAAGTGCGTGTATAAAGCACAAGTAGGAATAATATTAAGTAGGAATAATATCTAAACACACATAATGAGGAATAGCTACAAATGAACATGTCTTCGCCTTACTGCATCCGCAGGCTTAATTTTACGTGTTAAATATATATCAAGTGATCCTCATCTTTCTAGTATATGTACCCTAATGGAAATCACTATATACAGAAGGGGTGGTAGTTATGAAATCTACCTTCTCACATGAAAAAGAGAAGGGAGAACTGAGAGGGGGTGAAAGCTTCATTAGCATCATTGGGGTTTTTTTTCTTTCTTAATTCATCCATAGTATTTCGATTTTCTGAAACAACTTTAAGCCTGCCCCTCTACCCAGGCATTGATCTCAATCAGAATATGAGCTCCAAGCTTTTACTGTACCATAAAGAACATTTAGAGAGGGCAAGGGCTGACTGAGAAAGGAAGGAACAGACAGAAGGCGCAGGCAGCAGAGCAGAGGAATGGCGGAACTCCAGAGACAAGCAAATGCTTTCCCCCTGCTGATCCCCAAGTGTGGAAAATGGAGAGGAGGCAGAGGCAGTGCAGGGCAACCCGACTACTCAGGGGGAAGCACCCCGCCCCTCCTCACAAGGATCACCTGGAGAGTATCATTTAAAGAGATACTGTGAGGAGGGGCTCTTGTCGGTAACAAGTGTTGCATTTCAAGACAACACTTTCCACAGCTCCTAGAAGAACTTGGCTCCCAAATCCTTGCTTTTGTTGACTGAGGTTTGATCCGCTGCCTTGACGTCGGTGGACTTCCACTGCTAGGAAGTTGCACGAAGTGGTGTGCAGGTGCATGGGTTTGAGCCTTGCTCTGAGACTGTAGGTGTACCCTGTGGCCAGAGATTTTGGGGAACAGACTAGGAATTGTTGGATTGTGGGGATCTGGGGGGAATGGTGGTTGAATAAAAGCTGACCAGTTTTCACCTAGCAAGTGTTGCTTGCGTGCCAACCCTGGGTCACAACACAGCAGCTATGCACAAATAGGAGAAGGACTTTTATGAACTACGCGATCTGTTTTCAGAGTTCAAAGATCTAACATTTGGACTAAGGCTACAGAAACAACAGTACCCACATACATCAAAGAGGAACCAACCCTCTTCTATCTTGGCTAACAGGGATTTTTGCTGCTAAAGAAGCATTTGATTCTTTAGATACACACACTTAGCTGTGCTTGAGCCACTGTTATCATGATAAAACATGTATTCACAGTTCATTTAGTATTTAGCTCAATTGTATTCCCATGAGAAATACTAATGGATCGGGTACCTGTACTCTAGCCTCTGGTAGATTAGTGCACATTGCCAATCTCTCTCGCATCACCACGTCTGGGTAGTGAGTCTTCT
>JAPKID020007072.1:0-10404 GCA_026931265.2 Tropidonophis doriae | reverse complement strand
ACACACACACACATATATACATATATATACACACACACATCCAACATTTCTTGTTTTATCAAAGGTATTTCTACACAACTGTATCTTGTTTGTCTGAATCTAAACATTAAAGATTTAATACCTGTATTCTCCTCAAAGCAAGCAATATCTGTTACTTTTGATTATCTAAACTATGTTCAATAGAGTTTAGTTAAATACTTCATTGCTACTTCAGAGATAAGCATTCATCAGCAAGAGGTGTTGAAACTAGCATATATAAGAAAAATGGTTAAATATATGAATCAAAAAAACATCTTATACAAAAGCATGTACATATTTCCAAGTTTTAAGATCCTTCTGACCTTCAGTTTGGCAACTTCCAGTAAACAAAATAACTCGGGAGCAATGGGACCTAGAAAGTTCAATGGTACAATCTACCCTGAAATTACAGCACACATGTAAACAGACTGTAGTTTTAAAACAATTATTAAACTATAAGCAATGCTTTTTTTCTGGAATTTCTAAAAATTTAAATTGATATTGCAATTTAAGAGACTACTTTCCTACTAGCTCCAACTGGAACTGCTGCTAAACAAAACATCATGTGACAGTTATCTCATTTCCCATTTGGTTGTTATGTAAGTCACTCTGGGTCATTAAGTGACACACATGATTTGCAATCTTACTGCCAACTTTGCCATTTATTTTGTTTGTTGGACAATAGTTGTAAAGCATGTGGGAATGCTACAATGGTAAATTTGACTGTAAAGTTATTTTTTTATCACCCTTGTAACCTCAAATGGTTGTTAAACAGGGTTGCTGGTAAGTGAAGACTATCTTATTCAATTAAATGTTCCAATTTAATGGACAGTAACAATTTAGCCTGAACAATTTGAAGCAGAGTAACAGCAAGACGAATATGGCTTCTTTCATTGGCTAATGAATCAAAACAGCAAAGCAAAGTGTCTTGTTTGCAAATCTATTTTTTACATGATATAATCAATTGGGAAAATAGATAATTATTGAATAAAAAATTTACAGCTGTACACTAATTAAGACTTTGAACAAATTGTTTACATGTCATTTGTTCTGTATTATAAATACAAATATTTAAAAAATAATTGGTCTTTAGTGGGTCAACCTGGGACAGCTGCACTGTGCCACAATAACCTTATCATTTCCCTTGAATGCATTATGTAATATTGAAATTGTACTTAACCTTAAAGTACTTTGGCAGGACTTTTTAGTAATAGCCCCCATGTACTGCAACAAGCTCCCTCTTGGGTCACATTTGGCAGCATATTTCCAAGCATATTCCGTAACTTACCAACATCCCATTCTAATGTGCCTTTGAATTTGGGTAATAGTGGATGGCCACCACACTGGTTATAATATGTATAGTGAACATTTTATATTTATTCAGTCTTTTACTCCGCATTGTTCTTATATCTAATGGAGTCTCCACTGACAGTGAATACGTCAAATAAATTAACTAGTTCTAATGATCACCTTTTAGTAATATGACAGCACAATACTCAGCTATATGGATTTCAAAACAGAAATTGAAGTATTTTTATATAACAAGGCATAGAGGAAAAATAAATCACTGCACTTTAGATAAGATTTAAATGAACTTATAGGATATTACAGAAGCAGCTGTCACTGGCTGTGTACAGAATGTAAGTTTTGATCTCTTAAGCTTTTCATGAATTGTCCCACCTTTAGGAAAAGGAAAGTTTTCATTGTGCTGAGTAACAAAACCAGCCTATCTTGTTGCATGGAGGGATAGTTATTGTTACTCTGGATTGTTCTTTGGAGAAGACATTTATAGTTTACAGGCTCTAGCCTGAAATGTAAGAGTGAGAGAGGAAAATTTCTTCAACCTAATAGAATTCAACAAATGAAAGCAGTTTTTTCCAGGTAGTAACAATATTGCACTTATTCATCTATAGCTTTTCCTGCTCAAATCAAAATATTTCACAATAATGGTTAATTAAAACCCAAGGCTGTCCCTAAGTCACAAATTGATTTATAAATCATAGGTGAATTACCTCAACACAGTAAACTAAGCCAATCAAGCCATGTTATGACTATGTACTATGACAGTTCAGACCTCTCGTGATTTTGCAATGCGTTATAATGAATCAAACCTAACTTAATAAAATACATGGAATTTTGGATTCAAGCAAAATCATATTTAAGGCTACTGAAATCAATATGAACAGCTAATTATGAGTAACTTAGGTGCAATTGATTTCAGCAGGGCTAGCATATTGCAGGCCATTCTATTCATCTACCTGGAAATAGCTTTAACTGAACTCAAAAGAATTTCTCACTAAGCATTAAAAACTACCCTATATCGAAGCACTTGATCTGAATAGGCCATCTAAGCTTCTTTTTTTTTTTTGCTCAGGTACATAAAATTTCAGTAAAAGGAAATTAGATGTAATCTTTCATTCCAAGACTGAGGAAGATATTTAATCCACTGCAACAATACACATTGCATTATAGCTAAATTACTCCAAATCACTAGTTCTAAATAGTGGAAGTCAGTTATAGCGTGATGGCTTCAAAGACCTCAAAGGGTTTCTATAGAAAACAAGCCACAAGGAACACATGTTGTAAACCTTCATGTCATCCACTTGATAACTGTGAAGATTACACTTACAAAATAGGTGTTTCATGTGTCTCTGAATGATGGCCAAGGAAAACAAACAGGAAGAATACATTATTATTTATCTAGTCTCACCTTATTCACACGTTCATCATCTGTCTCAATGCCTACACTATCAAGAATTTTCTTCAAATCTTTTGAACTTGGAGATTCATTGCCACCAAGGACAGCAAGAAGGTAAGCTGCAACGTAACGCATTCTGTGAAGAGAAAAGCAAACATTTGTGCATTTGAACAGCAACATATATTTCTTAAATCTAGGCAGACTATATTTGTCTCAATTTCCTGAAGAACATATACACCACTCTCATAATTTTGATTGTATTCATACTGAAAATTCAACCCTAATCATTTCGCATGAAGTGTGTATGATCTAAGATAACCTCTCCAGTTCAGTCTCCCCCACCTATGGATATTAAAAATTAAAGATTGGGAATTTTAGGCAGTAAAGATCCAACATCCAGGAAGATAAGTATAGCATGTTATTTTGCTAATTTTGATACTATCACTTATTTTCAAAGAATCACATAACAGGTATTTAAAAGAATATTGAACTTAAGAAAGCCACGATTCATTACTAGTATAAAAAACTAGATTAGCTAGACACCTATCTTCCCAGCTATAAAATAAAAATTGAGCAATGCAAGTTCAAAGGAAGAAAACTGGAAAAGGCAGTATTGATCTGTATTGTCTTCTATGACTATGCTAAGGACAATACAAATTATACTCAACCACATTTAAAAACTAGCAGCTTGAAAAAGTTGATCTAGATACAGTATTTGAATCAGTTTAAACTCTGCACAGGGCCTGGCTTTTAAAGTGTAGATTGTGTTTTTCAAAGTATTTGGGGGCAACTGTCTCTCTCCCCCAAAGAGGAAAAAGTACAAGCACAGCCTTACACAACAATTCCTTCAGATAATGTCCCCAATTTTTAGACTTCTACAGGCCTTTTGCTTTAACTTATTTTTCCAAAAGTCCGCGTTTTAGTATCCCGTTTTCGAGTACCGCATAAATCCAGTGTCTTAATTCAGGCCGTCTATCTTTGTACTGTATCTTATTCTTGTTATTACATAGACCGCCGTGATTATACCATCCGGCTCCTCACGCCAATCCGAGAAGCACATGGCCGCCATGTCAACCCCCCCCCCACTCCACCCAGGCCCAAGTTACATTCCTCGGCCTTTCTCCCGCAGATATATTCTCCCTCAGCAGAACAAGGCCCTGAACCCCCACGTGTTTTGTGAGCACACAACGGCCACGGAAGGGCCGGCTTCCAGTCAGCCTTTACTTACTTCCCCGCGTTGTCGGCGAAAAGGCTAGGCCTCAGACCGCGCGCTCCTTAACACGGCAACAGCCAAAAAGAAAGGGCGGAGTTTACAGAGTAAGGTTCTTCCCTGTGCCGCAACAATCGGCTCTCACATTGGGCGCAAAAAACAACCAATCCGAGGTCACATAGCTAGCTTGAAGCTTCGAACGCGTTCCGCCAATAGAAACGCGAGTATTCAAACGGCGAGATCGGCCCCTGCATGGGCGGGGTTTGTATAGTAGTCCCCGAGCCGGTAGGCGGGATCTGCTGGTGAGAACTTTTATATAGTTTGAACTGGTGGAAATAAAATATTTGAATGTCGCTAACCTGAAATGATCTGAATCCTAAACCTATTAACTTGATCATTGCTTAGCATCTATTATTAATAGGCTACAGTATGTCCTGAATCACAGGCAGCGTATTTTAAAAATCATCAGTTACTTATGTAGGGAAAGTGGAAGAAGGGCCTCCTTGCTGAATGCATCTAGTTCCGACCCACTTTTTGTCTTAACACAGGAAGAAGCTTATGGTTCTGTTAACAGGTTTTTCTTCTTTGCCTATATCACAGCAGTGGACCACATATGTTTAGAAGCTCTGCCAATGTTCAGTGGCAAAGATATGCAAAATTCCAGAAAAGTGTAAGAGGCTTCCCCCTCCCCCAGGATATTGACATCCAGAGTCTTTATCTGCCCTGATTTTTTTTTTTGGGGGGGGGGGAAGTCAAGGCTCGGTTTTTACTTTTAAATATTGGGTAAAATTGAACAAAAATACCCTCCATATCGTTTTATACTTTTTTTCAACAACGATCAGACTTCCTGGTTGTGAGTTTAGTCTCTGACACACACATCGCAACATAATTAACTCGTCATTGCATAGCCTGGAAAAGGTATCAATTCTCACATCAGCTAAATTTGGTTGGCAAAAAGCGGATGATTGTAGAATTCACTTAAGCAGATCCTTGGCATGCAAGTTAACTCCTTCCTTCCTCTGCGTTAAAACGCAGTAACCCTTAGTTTGCCAGGGTGAGGAGACTTTTGAATGCAGGGAAGGAACGGGAGTAGCTCTTCCTTTAACAAAAAAAGTCCCGAGTCTTGAGAAAAAATGAGGTTTCTATCCACGGTGAAGTGCAAACGTCAGACGATCGACCGCCGCGGTTCCGCACCCTGAAGCACGCTTATTTTCCTTCACAAAAGTAGCGTGGCTTCTTTTTAAGCAACAGCGGGACGAAATGGCTTCAAAAGAACAACAAAATGATCTTGCTGGGTAAGATTATTATTATTATTATTTTTGCCAGTGAGAATTAAACGGGATTGTTCAAACGGAGGGACTGCTAATCCGAATTGGAAATTTCTGTTAAAATCTCTCTTCTCTATACGGGACTTGACCTAAGAGGACGCCTTTTTCACCATACTTCTTTTTCCGGGCAATTTTTCTGCCTGCTTCCTGCAAACTTCTTCCAAAGTTGCGGGGTTTCTCCCCGCCTTCCTTAGAACGTTATGACAAAATAAGTTAATAAAAATCTAGTTGCTTCGCCTTAAGGTAAAACAAATCAAAAACATAAACATGAATTTATGCAAGGCACCATACCTGCCAGCAATTCTCTTCTCAAAACCGGGGCCGACTGCAGAACCAACAGCTGGAAATGCTCAGGCTGGCAGCTTTTGCGGTTATGGTTTTTTTTTTCTTCCCAAAGCTGCATTTTACGAAAGCAAAAAACGTATTTCGGAGATGTGTACGCGGATAACATTAAATGATTGAATCTGACTAAATAATTGAATCTGAGAGTAGGAACCTTTCTAAAGACATGGAGAAAGTAACTACGTTGCCTCCCAGTCTTTGCTTCTAATGCCCACGGTGTTGCCTTTCACCCTTTCTATTAACATCTTCGGAGGACCTCACCAAGGGAAAGCTGCCTTGTCTTTAAACCCTTTCACCTTTGGCTCTGATCGTAGATTATGCTTCTCTGAATTCCCAACTTCCTGATTCTGGCCTGTTCCTGATATTCCCAGTGAGTCTGAGGGCACCAGGTTGAGAAAGGATGTCAAAATAAAAAGCAGGAAGTATATTTATGTAAGCAAACCTTGTAATGAATAAGCAACAACTTGTAAAAGGGGTTTGGGGTTTTGTTATTCCTTCAATGAAGTTTTAACTCTTGGCAAGTGCCTGGAGAAGTCCCTGGAGCTTTCTTGACAAGATTTTTCAGAAATGGCTTACCATTGCCTCCTTCCTAGAGCTGAGAGAGAGTGACTGGCCCAAGATTACCCAGCTCTTTTTGTGGTTAAAATAGGACTAAAACTGTGCTGGTACACTAAACTGGCAGTCCATAAATAACTGAGGCTTTGTAGTTTTTTTCTTAACATTTTCCAAAACTGTTTAAAGGAAGAAGAAACTAATGCTTGACAAAGGGAATAATAAATCATATACAAAAGGAATTGGAGCTTTAGTGATGTGCAAACCTGAGACACATCACAAGCAACTAAGACTTGTTCGGTAAATATATGTTATATTACAGTTAATCCTTGACTTACAATCATTCATTTAGCGACTGTTGAAAGTTACAATGGCACTGAAAAAAGTAAAATGATCTGTCCAAACATTTCTGACATGGCAGCAGCCCTGTAGTCATGTGAACAAAATTCCCAGTGCTTGGCAACCAACATGTACATAAAACAGTTGCAGCGTCCAAAGCTGTGTGATTATCCCTTCTAACCTTCCAGCCAACTTCCAGCAACCAATGAGGAATTTGGATTAGCATAACAACCACATTATTCGCTTAACTTCAATGATTCGCTTAACAATTGTGGCAAAAAAAGATAAAATTAGTCACAACATATTTTACAACCACTTTGCTTAGCAAAGGAAATTCTGGCCCCACTTGTGATCAAAAGTCAAGAACTATCTGTATATGCCATTTTTTTTATTTCTAGCATTTCCACACAAGTTCAGGTTCCACTTTTTTTAGGATCAATTTAGCATTGATCCATTGGTTACAACAGGAACTCATCAACGAGCTTGTTGTCTAAGCTTGACATCATGGCCTGAGAGAGAATGACTGGCCCAAAGTCATCCAACTGACTTACGTGGCTGAGATGGTAAGGAACCTATAGTGTCCTGGTTTCTAGCTCAGTGCTTTAATCACCAGATCAAACTGGCTCTATAGCAATGATGACGAACCTTTTCGGCACTAAGTGCTGAAAAGGGAGCACACATGTTTGTCTGGGCTGCAACCTGGAAGAGGAGCTGCCCATCATACGTGTGCACACTTGAAAATGAACTTCCGGTTTACAGCATGCGCGCCAGTCAGCTAGTTTTCTGGTTACAGGCAGGCATGTGTGTGCGACGATCAGCTGGCTGATGTACATGCTCACGCTTGAAAATGGAAGACCAGTTTTTTCAGTTTTCAGCACTGCCGCATGCACGAAGGCCATCTGATCGTTATGCATGCATGCACACTAGAAACTTAGAAGAACGGGCACTGCTGTGCATGCCAGGTGACACTTTGGGCATGTGTGCCATAGGTTCGCCATCACGGCTCTATAGTATGCAATAGAGTGTGCAATATTATGTAATTGTATTAATTTGCTGAATTCATCCTGGCACCATTTGGTGACAAGATGATTCTTTGCTCTAAAATACAAGAAAAATGTGATAAAAGACAGCACTACTGACACATGCGTCATAGTTGGGACAGAAACCATGCTAGTAAGAGAAAAACTGCACCTAAGTATTTCTTATAGCTAATTGTCCTATCAGTTCAAGAAGTTTATTTATGCAAGATTTGACTGTTAGGGAGACATTACTTAAAGCACTGGAAGCTTGAAATATCCAATAATTTCTTGCCCACAAGAAATTCCTTATTTTAGTGTTAAATGCAATTATCACTTGAAAATGTGTGCTTGAATAAAAGGAGGCCTGGAAGACAGGACTTGTCAATGACATCTTGCTCAGGTGCAATCTCTGTGGCTTTCTTCACCAGATTAATTGTGCAGTTCTATAATTTCCTAAATTGTTTTCATGTTCTTCCCGTCTCTTCTCCCCAGAGGCTGCCTCATTCTTTCATCTTTAATGATTTGTAGTGCCATTGGCAAGTCAGAACATGCATAGCCCATGATGATATAAAACCAGAAGATGACAGAGCTGCCAGATCCCGGGTGCCCTCCAGGAGAGGGCACTTTGGGGGCTGAGGCATTTTCTATTTCCTGTTTGGCTGGCAACCGATTGAACCTGGATGTCTATCCTGAGAGCTGCCGCTTGTTCCTCAAGCTGCTGGAAAGCAGGAGAGAAGAAGTAGAACAGGTGGAGTTCTTGAGGCTGAACTGCAATGAGGACCTTATCACTTCCACCCTGAGCAGCCTTCCTGCTTTGAGGCGCTTGAAATCTGTTATACTCAAAGGTAACTGAGTGTTTATCTGGCCACTTTGTTTGGCTGCCTGCTTCTAATGTGCTCTTGCATAGTTTCTTCTTCTATCCTGACAATTTGGTTCATTTTCTTGTAGCTTCTAGGAATGGTCTTCGACCAGTTTCCTTTACAGTTATGTGGCAGGAGCAATCTGCCTTTACTTAGATGTTGTTTACGCTCCTTAAAAGTGGCTTATTTGCAAATAATGATGGGATAGCTTGCAGCCTTAGCGTTCTTCAATGGGAAAACTCACTCACAATTTTCTGCTAATTTTTTTTTTGACTGGCATGGATTACCACTGCAATAATGGAGGGTTCTGTGATAGAAGGTTGCAATTTGTGATTGTCAGATACAAATGCTTTCACAATGAGAGCATGCAAAAATACGAAATCAATTGAGCCGATTCCTCTGATTTCTGTCCTCCCAAAGTTTATATGAATCTTGATTTCACAATCATGCAGCATATTCAAGTCATTTTAACAGTTGTGTAAAATTTCTATACTGTTATGGAGGACATATTTTTTCTCATTTTTTGTCTTTTTACAGCTTTCATTGCATAAAACCACCAATATTTTCAATAATGTTGCTCAGCAGATAGAGGGGTATTTATGTTTATAAAAGTACAGTAGATGATGTTTGATGCTGTTTTTTAAACACAGTGTATCTTACTTAATTTCCCTCCCCCATTAATTTGTGCAGAGGCGATTTCAATATTTAATTAAGTCTGGAATCTTGATCCTATTTTCCTAAAGTAAAGGTGTGGCAATCATTAGATCTTAGTTCTGAATGTATATTCAGAGAACTATACTCTTTATTTCTTCACAGATTATGTGTAAATTAAATCTGCATATGTGATATCCTATTAAAATCAATGTCATACAACTCAGTCATATGTATGAATCTCCTAATACTTTTGCCTGTTATGTAAATAACTAAAAAAAGCCCCTTAGAAATATAGTTGTTATTAATACAGTATATGTATTAATAGTGAATTAATGCTGAATATAAACCAAATAGCTTCCTCTTCTCATTTGCAGTTTCAGTAATTTGCAGTTTAGTAAATTGTATCATTAGAGAGCTATTCAAGAGTTAATGGGCTAAGAGGCCCAAACAATGGTTGTGTGTGCCCTTTCTGGTTTTCAAGGATAATTTAACCATCTCTGTCTTGGTCTTTTTACTACCACTAGACCCTGAAAGAAGCAGGAGAACCTCACCAAACATTCATTCACTAGTTGTATAATATTGTTTTATGCTTCAAAATTCTGTGCGTTTCTTAAAGTTTCATTCTATATTGCAAATTATTTCAAAGAAATACCATGTCTATATGAAGTTGCTGTGGTGCAAACCTCTTCTTTGTTTTGACTTTTGCTTGCTTTCAGGTGGACACTCCAGAGATGACATTGGTGCATATCAGAAAGGGTTGTTAGCATCTTTGCCACAAGAGTTTGGGCAGCTACGATGCCTTGCTCATCTAGATCTCAGCTTCAACAGCTTCACCGTTTTACCTCCCAGCATTACTAAGCTGACCAGCCTCAGTTTTCTCTCAGTCAACTACAACAATTTGCAGAGGCTGCCTGAGGACTTCGGCCAGCTTGCCAAGCTAACTTTTTTCTCTGCTATGAAGAACCAGCTCAAAGATTTGCCACAGAGCATCGGGGGGCTGGCAGCATTGCAGACACTGAACCTCTCCGAAAATGCACTGGAATCACTCCCCGAAGAGATTGGGAACTTGCACAGCTGCACTGAACTTGATCTTTCTGGAAATGAATTAACAGGAATACCCAGTTCTCTTGGTAAGCCGTTCACAATTTAAAGAAATGGATTCCTTATTCCACTTCCTGGGAGTAAGAAGTGCCCCAGGTTATCAAAAAAACACTGACTGAGGAGGCTGAGAAGCTTCACCTTGTAGGTAGTAAACTGGGATTAAAATAATAATAATCCATTTATGGCACCTTTGCAACCAACTATAACAGGGGTCTCCAACCTTTGCAACTTTAAGTCTGAAGGACTTCAGCTCCCAGGATTCAGCAAAGCTGGCTGGAGAAGT
>JAPKID020007071.1:0-10404 GCA_026931265.2 Tropidonophis doriae | reverse complement strand
GAGTGAAACTACATATTTTCTTTGCCTTTTTCATCTTTTTTCTCATCCTCTCTGTTTCTACTACCACATTAATCTTTGTTCCTATATCATTGGTCTTCATTACTGGGGCAAAAAAAGAAAAAAATCAATATAAGTAAAATGACAATTTAGCAAAGGACAAGAGACAGAGGTTCACAGAAAATGAGGCTATTGTTTACCAGAAACTACTGTCAGGTTAATTGGTTTGCAAATCCAGGGTGGGCTTGCATACTTTCTTGCATGGCATTTGGGGAAGGGGGAGAGGTTACAGAGGTCAAAATTCTTTCTTTCTTCTTAAATATTCCAGACACATGGAACATTTTATGAAATGCATGGAACCTACATTCTAGATGTAAAGCCATGCAAATAATCAAGTTTCAAAACCCATATCCTCTTAACAAGGTTGAGTCCCACTAGAGAAGTCATGGTGCTAGCTATGAAATAAAAAAAAGCGGGGACACATTTTAGCAGCTGGGGCAACACCTTCCTTTGTACAATTTGTGTTCACCTGCAAGAGCTGCAAGGAGATGGCTGGTAATGAGATGATGTGCGATGACTAATGACATTCTTTAAAAAATCATTATGGTTTTCAGGAGTTTAATACGTTCCTTTTATCTCTTATTTTTAGCTCATGGACGGGGTGGGGGACACACACAAGTAAAACTGTGCCATTTTTCTGTTTGAATTTTGATGACATGATCTGTGCGCGCAAAAAAAGCCACATTATAGATTCTGTAGCGGGCTGTGTGTTACCTATCTCTAAACTAAAATGCCATTGAGCCATGGCCCTGCCATTTGCAAAACAAGGCACTGGAATTGCCTTGTGACCTACCTTCCCAACAATATTACAGAAATCCACTAGCTCTAACACTGGGGTAGGGTGAACCAGGTATCTGAATCTCTCCCAACTTTAGGATGCAAGTGGTGCTGCACATTGGTGTCAATGTGCATAGGCTCTGTGCTTCTTAAAAGTGTCCATTCCCCATTCTGTGGTAACTTTGACCTACATGCAAACATTTAGGCTGAGAGCCAATCTGCAGAGAGAGCTAAAGAAGTCTCGGCTGCAGGCCTGAATTATTGTCAATCAACTATAATCCAGGTAGAGTGGCCCTCGAGGGAGGACAGGTACTTCTTTTCTGCATGATACAGTGTTCTACTTCACGATTTGTTGATTTACTCTCTGACCTCTTGAGGAATTATATAACTGTCCTCTTTCCTCTGTGTTTGTATGTTATAGTAGACATTGGAATTGGGAGATAAACCCAATGAACCACAAATGTGTTTTTCTAAACCAGCCGACACAACTGTTGTTGTTGTTAGTTGGGAAGTGGTGTCCAACCCATCGCGACCCCATAGACAACATTCCTCCAACTGACCTCTTTCTAAATTGGTTTTTTTTTCATTCTCTATCCACTAGAAAGCTCCTCTCCGAACCATGATGTTATTGGATTATTGAAATGTTTTAAGTCAATTATGACTGATTCTTTTCAGATGACAATTTGCAAGTTTAAGACAAAGTTTACTCATGACAAGAGAAAGCTTAAAAAAAGATGGTAGTCAAGGGGAAGTAAGTGAGAGTGAAAAGAAGTGCAAAGGGAGTTGAAGAATCCAAAAAAGCAACTCCGTGGCTACTGCGTATTTTCAACATAGATAGCGTGCTACTGTTTATAGGAAAGATCATTTCTCCCTGGCTAAACACAATATAATAGACCCATTACTGATCTCATTGCTATCTAAGTACAAGATGCAAACAAACAGAAAACAATAATATAAATAGGTTGTATTCACAATTATTCAGTAGATTAATTGGTGTACATTTTAATTCACATTTTGCAAACTGTTCTGAGCATTTGGGAAAGCTGGATAAAATACTGCAAATACTAAATAAGCCTGCAGTGCTACATGCACATACCATGTTGAGCACAATGAAACGTATTCCAAGGCAGGAACAGGATTCTGTTCTGAATAAATAATTAGATAACTATTAGTATTAATAGTTATAGTATATAACTATTAGTATAAGTATTCTTCAAATTCTATATTACTGTGTCACTTGGCTGTTTAAAAGTGAAGAGTTTTCCATTTATAATTTGCAACGTTAATTTTTGAACCAAGGAACTAATACAGAGAAATGTATTAAATGTATTAGACTTTTCTAAAACTTTCCTGTCACTTGTCCTAAAATGTCCTGACTGTCGCATTAACCTATTGCTTCATTCCTTCCCTAAATAAAAAAGCAAACTTTATTGGCTTTTCCCATACAGGTTGTCCTTTAGGTTCCATTTTAACAGCTTTGTCTTGCCATTTTGTCTTGCTGTTAACTGGTTATAGACTCCACAGGGGATGCCAATGTAGACAACTATGACTACATGGGCAGCAATTCTTCTTCTTGCCTCTGTCACAAAGCTTATGTGCAGCTTTCAGCTCCCAAGATTTCTCTCTATTTTTCTTCTCCAGCAAGACAAATAATTCAATAGGGATGAGGGGGTTCTCAACAGGAGGTGGCATGCTGAACATTCAGTCCTAAACTCTACCGACCTGATAATTGGCCCTGATAGTTAATAAAAAGTAATTCTAGCCCACTCGAAAAGCTTGAATCTCTGGAAAGCATTCACAGGATTGCAGCCTTGGGCCCTATGCAAAGAGCATGCTTGCCAAACAAGGTAAAAAAAATCAATAAAGATGCTGCTATAACTGTCAAAACGCAGTTAGCATCTAAGTGGAAAATGAACAACTCATCAATCAAAAACTGGATTAAGAAACTACAGAATATTCTGACTTTCATCCAAGCAAACGTTCAGCACTGTTAAATTTCACTGATGGAATGAAGAGTTAAAACATGTTTAAAATCTATCCTATTAAAATCAACAGGTAATGAAAGTGACAAAATTAAAACGGGATGTACATTTATTAACATTAATAGGCATTAATATGTTAGTTGGATTTATTGGTTAAGCTGCGGGGCTAAAAATGTGCATTGCAGTCTTCCCTTAGGCATGACCGGGCCTTTGTTTTCTCTCAGTCCATTCTGAGTTTTTGTTGTAGAGAAAATAAAAAATGGGTGCATTACAGGAAGTCCTCAATTTACAACAATTTGCTTAGTGACCAAAGTTACAACACTTAAAAAAGTGACTTATGACTATTTTTCACACTTACGACTGTTGTGGCATCCCCATTGTCCCATGACCAAAATTTAACCACTTAGCAACTGACTCGTATTTATGATAGTTGCAGTGTCCAGCAGTCATATGATCACCTTTTGCAACCTTCTGACAAGCAAAACCATGCTTAACAAACATGTCACTAATTTAACAGCTACAATGATCCACTTAACAACTGTTATAAGGTCGCAAAATGGAGCCAAACTCACTTAACAGACTTGCTTAACAACAGAAAATTTGGGCTCAATGATGTTGTAAGTAGAGGACTACCTGTATGTATGCCACTTTGAGTTGTATAAAGACAGGACATAAATCTAACAATAACAATAGTAATAACGAAATGCTTAGGTAGCAAGAAGAAAGAAGGAAAGACAATCAACTTTCTGTATATTTTCGGTGGAGACAAAAGAAGCATCCCTTCTGTTTATCAGAAACCTGCTGGTTTTCTTTCTTAAAAACACTGAATGTGGGAGGAAGAAAAAAAAGTATGGCCTCTCTCCCCAAATGAAACAGAAATATAAATGCCAAAGGAAAGCATAATAATGTATTCATATATATTGCAGTATCATCTGGGCCACCTACCAACAGTATAAACCAGGAGTGAATTCTCGGGAAAATATGCTGTTTTCAATGGCTAAAGAGACAGAAATAAAAGCCAAGCTGATTCAAAATTAAACTGGAAACCGATTAAATTGGGGTTTTAGTTTTACTGTAATGCTGTAGTGCATGATAAAGGGTAAAACTGCAATTAAGCACAAACTTCCAAATGAAAAAAAAACTTTGAAATAAACCAGTACATGTCCTTCAACTATAATAATTATAGCCTACTATTTGCACTATAGTGGGCAGTAAAGGCAATTCAGCTCATACATGTCTACCCATTATAAAAATTGTGCTATCTTTGTTGGCAGCCTGAATAGGCCACCAAGGCTAAACTGTCTTCTCATTTATCTAGGGATGCATTCATTTGAGGCAATAACACAGCTGGTTTCTGTAATATAATCATGTTATGTATCTTTTTCCTTTCAGCCTCTGCAATTGGATTGCACATGCTGTAGATTGCTGGGTGCCATTTCCAAAATATAGTCTACAGTATACTCATTGGGTTAACAGTGAACTTCATTAAATGAATTCTTTTTTCTCAATTGTGATCGTCCACCCTGTGGATCTATATTAGACTTTGAATGACTTTGCATTGATTCAGCTTTTTCCGTCTATTCTAGCCAAATGAATTCCTCAGAAAGGTGATAGTATCTCTACTATCACCTTTCTGAGGAATTCATTTGGCTAGAATAGATGGAAAAAGCTGAATAGGCATACAAGATTACTTTCTCTGGTGTTGGACTTTTCCAGACTGTTGGACAGAAATTAATTTCAACCTCGCTACTGATCTCCTTATAACGGGAAGAAAGCCTAGGGTTGAACTGGGAACCTCCTATGCGTGAGGTTTGTATTCTGCCACTGAATCCTGGCTCTTCGTCATGGGATAGATGGAATAGACAGCATCATCACCAGATAGTTTTGTAACTGGCTGACAAATCGTACTCAGTGTGTGCTCCTCATTGGAACTACATCCACATGGAAGGAAGCAATGGGGTACCCGAAGGTTCCATTTAGGCCCAGTACTCTTCAATATCTTCATAAATGATTTATATGAGGGAATAGAAGAGGAATTCATTAAATTTGCATATGAGAGAAAACTAGCAGGAATAGCCAACACTACAAAAGATAAGACTAGTGAAACCTGGTTCAATTGCAGTTGGAGTGCCAGTAGACAGTCACTTGAATATAAGCCAGCAGTGTGGGGCAGAAGCCAAAAAAGTCAATGCAATCCTAGGTTAACAGAGGGATAGAATCAAGATCACATGAAGTACTAGTACTGTGTTTCTAAAGCCTTAGTAAAACCACATTTAGAATACTGCACCCAGTTTTGGTCACCGTATTATAAAAAAGATGTAGAGATTCGAAAAAGTACAAAAAAGAGTAACAAAGATGTTTAGGGCTGGAGACTAAAAAATGTGAAGAACAGGTGCAGGAATTGGGTTGTCTAGTCCAGTGAAAAGAAGGATTAGGAGTAACACTGATAGCAGTGTTCCAATATTTGAGGGACTGCCACAAAGAGGGAGTCAACCTATTTTCCAAAGTACCAGAAGGCAAGGCAAGAAACACAGGATAGAAACTAATCAATGAGAGAAGCAACCTTGAACTAAGACTAGATTTCCTAACAGTGGGAACAATTAGCCACTGGAACAGCTTGCCTTCAGAAGTTGTGGGTGAGGTTTTTTAAAAAAGACTGGACAGCCACTTGTCTGGAATTGTACAGGGTCTCCTACTTGAGTAAGGGGTTGGACTAGAAGACCGCTAAGGTCCCTTCCAATTCTGTTATTCTGTTCTGTCTCTCTTGTTCAATTTATTCATAGATAATAATCAAATAATTGCTTCAAAGTTCAGGTTAGGTTTGTTTGTATGTTCAGGCAATAAAAGAGCACTTTTGAATCCCATTTTATGATTCTTTGAATATATTCTGATAGATTGTTTTTGACAGCTAAGGTAGCATTTTTCTGAACTAAGTAATTTAGTAACTTTTGTTGCTTAAAGGCTCCATCCTCAGAGTTTCATTGGCTAAGTTGCTCTGAGACTAAGATGCTCAATGTTTGAATAATAGAGGAGATGTTAACTTAATTTAAGGAGACAGTTATGTTACTACTTGAAAGTCCTGAAATACAGAGATATGATTGAGATGATATGCCAAACTCTGGTCATCCAAAATAAACCATGATTATAAACTTTGGTTAAACTGTTTCATTTTAATACAATCTGACCCATGATCTGGGCTCATATGACAGACCAGAATATGGACAATTGTGATATAATTTAGAGCTATGGAAATCCTATCATAGTCTTTACAACAAATGCTCCAGGTCTTGTGCATATAAATTGCAAACATCATAGGAATATAGATTAGAGGCAATTGTATGCTTTGCATGATAGTTTCTTTCTCTGCCTATTTCATATTCCCCTGTGGCAGATCATATGCAGTCAACTGGAATGCAACCAAAGACAAAAACCTATCGTGCTATGAAAAATCTATTTTTACTTTGTGTATGATTGCTGGTGAATTACTTTTGGCTCAAGGAGTTACAAGTTTATAACACTATGTTACATAAACTTATCCATAAACTTCAATGTGGTGCAAGTTGAGTCCAACCACACATTGTATGAAATTAGCCCCTCTTACATACAGGTTATTGATATCCATGTTTTCAAACACTATTTATGTCAGCCACAGAGGTTTTTCTGTTGAGTTCAGCATTGTAAATCTGCTTCAATTTCCACTGTACTATCTTCATTCTGCATTGCATTACTATCTGAACTTTCAATTCTTTCACTGGATTTGCCTTCTTAGTTTCATATTATGATCCTGATTTCATTTGATCAGTCCGTGAAAACTCCTGGGTTTGATTTTGGACTTATTAGTGGATGTTATGTGATTTTGTCCTCTGGATTTTAGCTTTGGCAAAAGCAACACCTACACAGCAACACTATGCCTATTAAGGATTGGCTATAAATCTCTTGTGTTAACATCAGCAGCCTGTGATCTCACCAGATGTGAATACAGTTTGAGAAATATTCCCTTGCTAAAGAGAACTGCTTCTATTGTCATCACTTGGTCCCTATGCTACACCTCTTCAGGAACAGTCTTCATCAGAAGCTGACTCCAAACTCAAAAGACTTAAAAACCTTAGAGGAGTGGCTAAGACAGGCAGCAGAGAATTCAAGTTAGACAAGCAAGTGGCCAATGGGAAAACAGGGTTTTAAGTATCAGTATTCTCCATAAACAGACAGGTTTTTCCATCTTATAGATTATTTGTATCTTTTCTGAACAGATAGGTGATGACTCAAATCATTTTGCATTATTGTCATGGTGACAAGTACAGGTATTAGGATGATCGCATTGGTCAGATAATAGTTCAACTTGTCATCATTGCCACCCCAGCAATGCTCATTGCCATGGTGATAACATAGTATTTCATGCTCCATGAATATTGGGCCATTACCTGGACGTTTTTGAAAAAGTGGGTGGTATGCAGTCAAGGAAGGTCTGCCTGTGTATTCTTCTGCCATAAATGTATAGATAATATACAGTACCATTCAGTATTTACTTGTGGACAAGTTGTACGTCAATGGATTTTCCATAAACATTTTATGAATGTCAACAGGATATTAGCATGATGCTGCATAATTCATTTTTGAAATATGCATATAGTTTGCTTATTGCAAGTCCCATTGTATTAATATGTTAATACAGTACAATGTATTAATGTTACTGTACTTCAGAGACATCTCTAGCATGTATTCACAGGCAAAGAGGTGTATCTGCATATATGCATACCTAGATGTAAGATGCTACCTTGTTCCTGAAGTGCAGTCTAGAAAAAATGTTGCCTGCATAGCTTTTAAAAAGTTGTATTCTCATGGTAGAATAAGAAATGAGAAGGACCCTATTCACATCTATTTACCATTGCTCTCATTTACAGCTGTTTTTTGTTTATGTTTCCTTCATCATATCTATAGCAGCGGTTCCAAAGTTGATAGATAACAATATATTTAAAACACAACTAATGTTTTTTTAACAGCTTTGACTAAACACAAAAGCAAGAGGATTCCTTCTGTTTCCAGGATTCTGAGTGTTAAATGACTGTGTTTATATCTTTCTCTGGAGCAATTGCACAACCTCTGATAAATCTTTTGTTTTTCACCATATATAAAAATGCAATAGCAAACCATTTCTTACACTAAAATGAAAAACAAATTTGCTGCTCCATAAAGAAACCTAATGGCTATATTTATAAATAGTGGATTTTCCCCCCTGTTCTTTTATCTTGTGATGATTAATCCTCGGTTAATTTAAGTAGAAATAATGACTCCTGTCATTATGAGATCTGAGATTCAGATAACATCTACATGAAATGGGGGATTAGAAATAGGGAATAATTTCTTGTGCAAAACAATTTATTCCATTAGACAAGAAGACTGAGATCCCCTAAAGTTTCCACTAGAAGAAAGGTGAAAGCGAAAGTTTGAAGAAAACAACCCCAGAATCAAGTTGGACAGACGAGAACTAATAGTAGTAGTGACATCAATTCCAAGCCTTTATTTTTCAATCCATTCCTCATGCCTGTAGGATTATCCAATGAGGATTTAGTTTTAATGCAGCACCAGAATCTATTTTCAAAGGAGGGATTCTAATTACTTATTAAGTTGTACATAACTATTTATATGCAATAAATCTAGGTGCCTCACAACAAAACCAATAAAAACATTCTGGTCAGTCATACACGAATCAGGACTAACTATGCTGTATAAAGGAATTTTAGATTCTGAATGGCAGTATTTTGGATGTATTTACAAAGTTTACATAAAGAAGCAGTACCAAAATTAAGTGATTAAAAAATTAAAGATTCTATACACTGTAGCATAATAAAAGGAGGCATTCCATAATAAGTTTTTTTTTTAAAGATTGCATGAGAAGGATATGACTCCAAATAGCCAAGTGGGCCCAAACAGCAGCAGGAAAGGTTTCACTTAGCTGACAAGGAAAACAGATAAAAGGGCAAATCCCACAACCATTTTTTCCCCATTCCCTCTCCCTTTGGAAGGCTCAAACAGGCAAATGGATAATTAGCAAAGAGGGGGAATTAATGCTTGCATTTACATTCATTGGAGAGGAAGGGATTACAAGAGAGTAAGCAAGAACAAATGGGGGATACATATCAAAAGAATGCACCAGGATGGTTGCTTGCCTAACACATGTAGGAAACAAACAAAAGCCTTTAATGTCTGGTCAATTTCAGACAGCAACTATTAGCAGACTAATTAAGGCCACATTGCTGAGCTTGTTAACTTGCAGTTAGCACTTTTTATGGACCTGCTATGAAGTAAAGGCAGCTTAGAAAAGATAGCTTGTTTAAGCAATCACTTGCTCTGCAAGGGGGAGGGAAGAAAAAATGGCTCAGGCACAGGATGGTACATGATAATTGATGGTAATGGCTAGCATGTGACTGAGAAGAGAAATGCAAAATTTGTAAATACAAGGATTGATCACAAAGTTACTTTTTATTAACATTGTAACTCTGAATGCTGACCAAATTAATCATTTGTGAAGTCTTCCTATAGTGGCAATGAGAAGGACTCTTAAATGTTTTCACTCAGCCTTGACAAATAAGATGAGATGACTGTGGGATACAAGCTTTGGGTGTCTTAAATATATTCACTTTATTATGAATCTGCTGTTCTGTATTCCTCTTCAGCCTGGTTCCCTAAGAAAGCCATAGTTGTACAACATTCTTCCAGTTTTATCTTCTTGTTGTATATTTTCTTACGGTTGATCCACACTCATTGTCATTCATATCTCTCGTCACCTCTCATCTTGATTATTGCAATGCACTTTCCAAGGGGCTGCCCTTGAAAAGCAACTGGAAGCTTCAGTTGGTGCAAAATGCATGGTTTGGTGCAGACCTCAGAGTGTACATGTATGACCTCTCCTGCAGAAGGTGCATTGGTTGCCAATTTGCTTCTGGGTGCAATTCAAAGTGGTAGTTGTCACCTTTAAAGCCATTCATGACTTGGGACCAGGTTATCTGTGTGACCGTCTCTTGATGATCCCCAACCCAATAGAGCGGGAAGGCAAGGAACATTGCAGATCCCATCTCCTAAGGAGATACATTTGATGGGACCAAGAAGAAGGGCCTTCTCCATAGTGGTCCTCTCTCTCTGGAACATCATCACTCTGGAAATTAGACTGGCTTCCACTCTAACATTCTTTCGGAAGGCCTAAACATGTGGTTTTGCCAGTGGACCTGGGGAAACCCAGAGTACAATGGAGCCCATTAAATAGCTGGTATTAATGTATGTTGTTGTTGGGGGGGGTGTTTGTATTATTTTATTATTTTCATTTTTTATTTTTTTATTTTTTTATATTGTGTTTTTATGTCCTGTAAACTGCTTTGAGTTGCCATATACAAGTAGATTGCAATATAAATTTTCTAAATAAATAAATTTTAATTGGCTATGAGAGCTTGCAAAAGCCTGTGTGGTTTCTTAAAAAATTCCATCTTGTAATATTACTTATACTAGGGGAAACATGATAGCAGTGTTCCAATATCTCAGGGGTTGCCACAAAGAAGAGGGAGTCAAGCTATTCTCCAAAGCATCTGAGGGCAGG
>JAPKID020007070.1:0-10404 GCA_026931265.2 Tropidonophis doriae | reverse complement strand
CCCCAAGTCCCCTTGGGGAGATGGGAGCAGGTTATAAATTTAATAAAGTATAAAGTATAAGTAAATTTCAATCAAATTAAGACAGGAGACAAATTTCAATCAAAGGAGGGAAAACTTTTACTTAGTAGTATGTGTCAAAACCACAGGGATGCAGTAACATTATATTTTAGTTTGAACCCTTTATTCTAGGTGAAGACCTGCATAAAGTCTCTGATTCTTCCAGCATCTTTTCCATCTAAAGGAGAGAAATGTCTGCTAATCTCTCTCACTGTTGCAGAAGTCAATC
The DNA here is from genome assembly GCA_026931265.2 of Tropidonophis doriae. Taxonomy (NCBI): domain Eukaryota; kingdom Metazoa; phylum Chordata; class Lepidosauria; order Squamata; family Natricidae; genus Tropidonophis; species Tropidonophis doriae. The sequence continues at coordinate 10,118 of JAPKID020007070.1, read as the reverse complement.
CTACTACTTCCTCATGGCTGTCTTCTTTAAGAAAGTGAATAGGAGAGCACTAAAGCATTAACTCTTTCTGCCAGTCCTATCCTTGGTGATTAAAATAATGTGCTAAATTGCATTAAGTTGTTTTTAAAAGCATAAAAAACTCAGGTAATTGCCAAATATGTAGCAATGGCCTTGCCTGAGCCACCCTTGAACCCTCTCTGGTCCACCCTAACTACCCACTCTTGAACTATAAAAAGGCTTCTGAACAACAATATCAAATGAGAGGTTACAGACTAGTTACAGACAGAGAGGAAGTGAAAGGGAACAACAATTGCATCTTGCAATTTTCTAGAACTTTTTCATGATTCTCATAGTATGCTGTTGCATTCCCTCAGTACTGTTATTATTTCACAGCGAAGCCTGGTTCTTAGGATCTTATTGTTGTTTCCTCATTATTGCTCATAAATTTTTCCATGCCCAGCCACTCAACCCCTCCACATCATCACAAATCCTCATGTATCTATGCATCAAAGCATCCAATTTGGAAAAAAACAAAAAGAATATGTGATCCATTTCTCCACTCTATTATATAAAATCCAACTTTGTCCTTAATAGAGTGTAGGGTTGCAGACAATTAATCTTTTGGATTAATATCACTTAATGATCACACCTAGGTACCTTTGAATTCATGTTTAGCAGGCCATTCTTTGGGAAATTAAACTTTCAAAGCAAAAATTAAGAGTTGGATATGAATGGGAGACTGAGTTTCGACTCATAAAACTTGCCTCCCACAGGTATGTTAAAGTACTTGAACAGAAACACAACACTAACATGATTCAAGTGTTTATTAATATTCTGCATACAGCTTAGAATTGCCAGATCTCTGGCTTCAACTTAAGCTGCTAGTATCATAACAACCTTTTCAAGTTTTCCACAAAAAATATCAGAGATTGGATGGGGTTAAGGGAAGGAAACTATTTTCTGGTATAATTGATTCTCAATCAAAATTTTATTTATGAACCAACATCAAAAACAATAAAAGACCAGTGTACAATGCACTAACTATATGGGATAATTTTAAAATATGCCACAACACCCTAAAGCATTTAGCAACTAACAGTTGTTAGTATGGAGAGAGAAGGATGGTTTGTTGATGAGGAATGAGAAAGAAGCTCAATGTGTATTATTTAAGAGGGAGAAATGTGTATATAAGAAATGAAATGTGACAAATTCCCTAGGTCTGTGGGTAATAAGAGAAAATAATAATAAAATCTTAGGTATCAACCAAGACAGGCAATAAGATTCATTGGTTTCATTTGTCAGCTTATGGAATGAGTTTTGCTCAAAATGTTTGTTTGGATTTCCAAACAGAAACATGAATCAAGAGCATCTCTCAGTGAGTCCGGAGCTTCTGACAGAGGCCTCATCTTAATAGTGTCAATGTATTTCTTTCAATCATGGCATAAACCCACCAAGCTAGTTATAACAGATTGCTTTGCAAGGTATTAGCTCAGGCAGGAGACTCCTATTGAAATCACAGTGCATTTAGTCAAGCCATTTATATGCAGAAAGAAGTTTTATTCTCATCAGTCAAATTGATAGCATGCCCAAGAGTAGGGTTGACATCTAGGCACTAATCACAAAGGCAAGGCTAATATAAAAGCTTTGTAGATACAAGAAGAAGAATCGATCAGAGTTTTGTGTCTCAGCTGAACACACATAACTGGTAGGATATCTACACTATTTCAGACAGGTTAATTAAAATGGGTAATTTGAACTATCAAGAGAAAGGCAGTGGCAAGTCAGGGGCAGCATTGCTAATCTTTCACCTCTGGAGTATTTTGATACCTGTAGTGGAAAATGAGACAGCTACTGCTATCAATTGGGTCTACATTATAAGGATAGCTCTTATACGGGCTATTAGACTAGGAAAGGGACAAGAAGACATTGAAGTGACACATGTCATTGTCTTAACTGGGAGACTGAAAAGCTAGTGACCTGGGTCTAAATCACTCAATGTTATCTGGAAGAGCTCAGAAAAAATATTTTCAGGACAATAAGGCTGGTAGCTACAGTGAAGAGTCTGAATGGATGCTAAAAGTATTGTTAGGAACCCTGGAGACCTGAAAAAAATGCAATAATCCAAATTAGACTGAAACCCTAGATATCAATCTTTCACTGCTGTTTTACTGAAATGTCATTGCTTTAACCATGGCAGCATTTTCTTTCTTTCTTTTAAAGTACTTCATGAAGAATGGTGGAAACAGTGGGTAATTCTCAGTCAATAGAAAAATGGATAGGGGATTTTTTGGTTGGTTGTTTCCTTGGAATGAAGCATAAATAGGAACAAAAGTTATCTCAAGTTTATAATGTAGCCACAATGCCAGCTAATTGATTTATAGTTTTTATTTATTTGACTTTTATCCTAATTTTATTATTATTTATAAATAACCGAAGGCAACAAACATACCTAATAGTCCTTCATCCTCCCATTTCTCCCACAACAATAACCCTGTGAGATGGGTTGAGATGAGAAACAGTGACTGGCCCAATAAAACCACTCAGCTGGTTTTTCATGCCCAAGGCAAGACTAGGACTCATGGTCTCCTGATTCCTAGGCCAACACTTAACTATCAAGCACAAATTTATAGCCACAGTTGCAGTAAAGAAAGGGGAGGGAATGAGAATATGTTAGCTTCACATTTTGCCCTCATTTTTTTCCCATCTGCAAAATTTAGAATCAGATTTTTATTTAAGAAGTTACCACTTAAGTTTATCACCTGTAGTGATGTACTTGAAAGCTCTGTGACCTTCCTGCAGGCGGAAAACACCAGGCTTCTAAATCTATGACAAAAATAACCCCATTACAGAAATGCATAACAGAAAACAATGTAGAATGATTTAGATGCTCCTAAAATACGAAACATCATTCTCGTCCCCAGCCCTGTCCCTAGGACTGCAAACATTACAAGCTGCCCGGCAATTTACAATGCAAGCATTTATTGGGGTGCATACGAGTGATTTGTGTATTACCTTTATCACACATTAATATTTTAAGTTCTGCCAGACTGCAAGTTCTAAACCCAAGGCCATAGGAATAATAATGTGACAAGAACTGGTATAGCATGCCTTCTTAAAGAGTTGACGGGAAATAACTTGGCAGGAAGCAGAACAGGATTTTTAAAACTTTTGCATGATTTTATAGTACATGATCGGGAGTCATTATAAAATAATATTTGAATACATAAAATCCTTGCAGGTAATGTCCATAAAATAATGTGAGTCTCTAATGACCCTGCAATTAATTATAATTATGCCTACAATACTTTAGAATATATATAGGGGTTTTTTGTACAACAAAATGAGTATGGTTGTACATATTCTATTTTTCCTTGGAATTTTTTTACTGATTTCATGGTGTCTATGAAATTTTGCTATTTTTACTGAACAGTATTTTCTCTTTTATTATAATAGTAAAGTAGACACACCATATATGCAAAACCCATTAGCACTGTATATTAAGCTGACATTCCCTTTTATTACTATTAAAATATCTTAATGGTTATTGCTGTATTCTTGAGATATATAGATTAACCTTCTAACAGTGATCCTGATTTTAATAAGATCCACACAGCAGTTGTGCAATTCTCATTGCTAATTTAATAAAGCATACAAGAGACTTTTATAAGCTTTAGAAGTATTCAGTATTTAACTTGCTCACAGAGCCAGTTATTTACCAGCCATAAAGCAACATACTGTATGCTAACAAAAAACTGCCAGATATTTATTTATTTATTCATCAAATTTATATCACCACTCATCACAAAAGAAGTGATTCTCGCCAGCAAGCAATAGTCAAGTCAAACAACAATATAAAAACAATAATTACAAAAAATGTAAACAATCTTTATTAAATATTAAATATTATTAAAAATTAAAATATAGAAAGCACAAAACAGAGAGAGAATAGCAACCACAATAGTGGTTAGATATCTTAGAATGTCATTGGCTACCTTGGACCCTCAAATCTGATAATGTAACCAGGCCTTGAGGTACTTCCAGAACATTAACAGGGATAGAGCTCACTTTACTGGGGGGAGAGAAGAATGTTCCATCAAATGTGCCTCATGGCAGAGAAGACCCATCTTGGTACCCATCAAATGTAAGTCCATTGCAAATAGTACTCACAGCATGCTTTCCATGACAGATCTGATTAGGACTGGCTGATATTTCAAATCTTCAGTTAAATAGGTTTTGATTCTACCCACAATCTGAGAACACGTTATGCTAAAATGGATATGTTTCCATCAGGCTTAAATATTTATCATCCTTTTTGGAAATAACAGCTGCCCTGGAATCTGAACCACAAATTGTCATATTTCCTCCTGGGCTCAAATGTACATATTGCACATGGAATTACTAACTTTACCACTGAAGCAGTCATCCTATGAACCCAATACATTGAACAAATTGGAGTCCCTTGCAAGAGAGATTCATTTATCTAATTATTGTCTCTGCATTAACACACTTGTATTTTATCATTTTAATTTCTCCTTTATATCTTCTTCTGAAATTAGACTATGTACTGCATTTTATTTTATTGATAAAATCTCAAAACAATTAATCTATCTATCAATGAACAGTACATTACCAAAATGAATGTGGCCAAAAACTAATCTTGTCATAAATACAGTTGTCCTGATTACTTATTGCACATTTAGTTATTTTTTTTTCTTTCTGTAACAATAAAGGGTATGATTTAATGACAAATTTTCAAAGATCCATAAGAAGGCATCTGCCAGGCATTCAACAGCCAAAGCAAAATGGGTGCAGTTCATCAGAGTTTTTATATTGAGTTAAACAACACCATTTTCCTAGTTAGATCACCCCATACACAACTGAACAGTCAAGAAGAGTTAAGAAAGTAACCCTACTATTGTTACTTATTAGGACCAAGTGTCAACTACACGTTGACAGCAAATGGAAGTAGAGAGGAAAAGCCCAAATAAAATCAAGTGTAATCAATACGGATTTCCTTACGATAAGCTAACAAAATGGCACAATAAACAGTATTATGCTTTAAGCTACACTTCTATTCATCCCCAAAGCTTGAACCTGTATGTAATTGGTCACAAAGTGCCTGTTTAGTGAAGCAACATCTTTGCAATATGTTAGCTGCTGAAAGGTTTAAAAGTTACAAGATAACTAGTATAAATCCAGGAACACAACACAATAATTTTGTTAGGTCAACTTATTTCAGGAGGAGCAGTGGAATTGGCTGAGTTTTTGCATGCTCTGTTTCCAAGCCCATTTTTCTCAGCAACAATTCAGATTTCCTAAAAGTGTTCAACAATCCAATTCACTCTATGAAGAAATGCTAGTTTCACATGAAATGATGTCCCAGAGGAATAATATCAATATTAGTTACTGAAGCAACCCATTCCTGCAACATTTCTATTTAAGCAATCAAAGCATTTCAGGGTATATCTATATTATGGGTTCAGTTTAACAATCTGCCTAAAAAATAATTATTATAGAAATGCTATTCATGATAATTCTACAAACGAAAAAAAATGAATCGTACCAATCTTAAAAACTTGGAAGGTAAATTAAACTGGAAACACATTCACAGGCCTGCAGAAAAATAAACATTTCAACAGATTTGCCTGATATCTCTTTTGAAGGACAGTTCTAAAAACTATGTAAGTAGAGATGGGGGAGAAATTATTTACTTTGTCTCACATGAAGGCACACTTATCCAATTTTAAATATAAACTTCTCTGAATTTTTCAGTACACTTTGTCAATCAAGTATAACACTGCAGACTATCTTAGTTTAATAAATTCATAATTTACAGGTAGTTTCAAATACTGGCAATTCAGCAGGCATTAAATACAATGTCATACGACCATATTGAATTACATCACCAGTTCTGTCTACAGTCATTAAGCAAATCACAAGAGTTCATTGAGCATGATGTCACATGACCACAACGACCACATGAAACTTCCTGCTTGCTTTTCCATTGAATTTCCTTGTGGGAAACCAGCAGCAGAGGTCACAAATGCCAGGCATGTAACCATGAGATATTGCAAGCATCTTAAACGTGCATTGGTTAATGCTGTGGCCCAGCTGGCTCTGGATGAGCTGCTGATGGACTCTTCTAGTGAGGAGTCCTATGAGTCTGCCTTGGAGAGGAGGAGGGAGACCTTGAGGAAGCAGAGAGACTGGTTGGCCACCAGGAGGCACCTGGGTCATGGAGCAGTGGGGAGGATCAGAGCCAGTTTGTCCCTGATGCTAGATTCCGCAGGGCTGAGAAAAGGAGGCAGCAGTTACATAAGAAGCAAGCTCGGAGGCCCTGAATTGGAATCAGCTGGTTGATGAGTGGCCCCTCCCAAAAGAGTTTATAAGGAGGCTGTGGGGAGGGGTCATTTGCAGGGAACAATATTGACAACGACGCCTTGCAAATTCTGGGCAGTCATGTCTGTATATTCTCTGACTTTGTTACATGCATTAGGGCTCGCAGTCAAGGAGATAGTGGCAAGCAGCCAAAGAGATAGCGGCAAGCAGCCAAAGAGATAGCGGCAAGCAGCCAAGGAGATAGTGGCAAGCAGTCAAGCTTGTGTCCGTCGGTGGGGGCAGAACAGGTTAAGTATCTGAATAGCAATCACACAATCATGAGGATCCTTCAATGGCTACAACTTCAAGTTGTAAATTCCCTTTTTCCAATGCCATTGTAACTTTAAATGGCTGGTAAGGGAGGAGGACCTGTATATGTTTTTTGAGCATATATAGAATATTTTGCAACTCTCAGAAATCAGTTCAAGATGTTTGTCCCGACCATAGAAAGAAAACGAAGCAAAAATAAATTGTGCTATGCAGATGTTTCATTTAGTACTCCAAGTATGCCTACAGAGTTGCCACTCCTAATTGTGGTCAGTATGAGAGTCCTACCTGTAAATTATTAAATTATTATTATTCTCTGCCTAAATAGCAACAGTCATATTTAATATATCAAAATAAGTAAAGAAGTAGAGAACTATATGTAATTATCATATAAATAAAAGAAGGTTACATTTTAAGAATATTAAAACCTTAGTTCAGAAATAACTAGAAATATGCAGAATAACAAAATTATAAAATATTCATAGTAAAAAATCATGATCTAAAAGGTTTACACCCAATGCCTTTTATGATACACTGTATGGTCATAAAGCTACCAACTATGTTCAAGTCAAAGCTGCAGATAGAAGCCATCCTAATAATAGCTTCCTTTCCTTTCTATCAGTTATATAAGGCCACACTGCTTGGATTCACACACATATAATAATGCAATACATTACTACTTTCTGGTTTTTAGGAAGAACTTCAGTGTGAATGAAGGACAACACCTCCTAAAGAAGTGGCAGCTGTGATTTCACATTGTGGTGTATACAATAAAAATAATAATTTATGATAATGATCCTAATGATTTATGATAAAGATTTATATCTTGATGGACTGCAGAAGGAATCTTCTTATTGAGTTTATTAATCAACCTTTTACTGCAAATAAAGTATCCTGAAAAATGTGCTGTAAAAATAATGTATTTTGTTCCCTTTGGGCATTTCTTTGTCTAAGCAGCTTTTCATACTCTTTCTCTCATTCATTCATTCATTCATTCATTCATTCATTCATTCATTCATTCATTCATTCATTCATGTTGTAAGCAGGATTTCCAATCATATATCTAAGTCATGGTATTTCATAGATTGATGCCCATTTCTTTAAGCAAAATTGCTGTTAACCCTCAAACCAGATCTGCACAGATCACAGTACAGTTTATGCTTTAGGCCAGGGGTATCAAATTCAAGGCCTGAGAGCCGGAGCTGGCCCACTGGGTGCTTAGATCTGGCCTGGGGGGGGGGGCTGGAAGCAGTGAAGGACCAGCCCATGGTACTTCTGCCAATGAAAACAGAGCTCAGGAGGGCCTGTTTTCACTGGCAGAGTGCTTGGGTCCCCATAAGCGTGCCTGACACAAGTGACATTGATCTGGCCATGGCCCCTGGCCACTCCCACCTGCCCCCCCCCCAGTTAAACACAAACCTGATGCAGCCCTCAATGAAATTGAGTTTGGATATATAGCTTTAGGCTATATATTCTTTAGAATTTTGCAGTACAACATGTTTTTTAAAAATGAAAAACTAAACACATTCTTTATTTTTTTAAGAAAATCAGTATCTTCAGAAAAGAGCATACAGGCATATATTTTGTAAAAGAAAAGACTCAGAAAATTAAACAATTTGCTTGTGGTATAATTGTGCATGTTTTATGCTGGAAATGAAGAAGTTAAACTTATGAATGAATAGATGCAAATCCGATTCACAGCAGAAATAAACAAACATGTATGTTTTCAACATTTCCTTTTGTGATCCATGGGATTTTTATAGTCATTGTCTAAATCCTCTTTTCCTAACTACAGGACCTCCCTACTGCTGTTACTTTATCATTATCTCCACTTTATACCAAACCTATATGGAAATTACTAAAGGAATTACAGTATTTTACAATAGAATTTAATGTATAGTCTCTCTTTTTGTCCACAGCCCTGTTTCTCACTTGTTTTCACATGGAGACAAAGTTTGTCTGGAGGCAATTATCTCTCTTGAATCAAAATGTTCATTACATCTATAGATTTCAGGCTGTTTTGCCAGAAAACTTTCTTGAGTATTGTCAATTCAGGGCACTCAGCCATTAAATCTTGTATAACCCACTGATCAAACATAGCAGCTATGTGTTGAAAATTATGGTTCAAATCACTGTTTAAGTAAAATCAAGATATACATTCAGCCAAATGCTACACAGAGTTTTTCTTTCTTTTCCTTTCTCTGGGGCCAATTCTTCTAAAGCTTTTTGAGATACTCATGAAGGTTTTGTCATTTGAACCATCCCAAGCTATGTGTTATTAGTTCAGTGCATTTATAATCTGATTTACTCAACACCACTGCTCTGGTATTGTGGATGCACATCTGTTAATTAATTCATTAAATTTATTTAGCCACTGATCTCACACATGTGACTTTAGGTAGCATACACAATTAGAACCAAGCAATCAAAACAGTAAAAAACACAATCATTAAAAAACAATGAAAACTATAAAGAAACAAAAACATGGAAGATTATATTCCTATGATGGAGAACCTATAGCACCTATGCCACAGGTGGCATGCAGAACCCTATATGTGGGCACATGTGCCATCACTCCAGCTCAGCTGCATTGCACATGCATGCATGCCTTCCGCTGGCTAGCTGATTTTCGGGTCTCTGCTGCACATGTGTGCAAGAAGGGCCGCATGCAAGAGAAGCATGCATATATGGGGTTGCACATGCATGTACGGGGTCACACATGCATGCTTTAGGGATGAGGCACATGCATGGGATCAAGTGCACATGTGTGAGGGGGACAAAGAGCATGGGGAATCACCCATGTATGCCCAGGGTGCATGTAGGAGGTTGTGCACATATGCATGGGAGCAGTGTGATGTGTGCAATGCATTATGAGTGCACACAGACATGCTTTCAGCATGTGATGACAAAAAGTTTAGCCATCACTACTATGTTCCATTCTTCCAAGAATATAACAGTTTAGCTCTCTCCATACTTCAATGGGATCCCTAAGCCCAATGACCAAATTTTAAGGGACTTATAGAAGTTTAATATAATTGGGGCCAATCTCATTGTAGGGGAATGATATTCCAAAAAGTGGATGCTTAATATTAGTGTAAGCAGTATAATAGTAGTGCAGTCAAGTATTATAATATAATAGAAGAGTTTGGGCAGAATTGCTCTTTTGACTTCTCTTTTTTATTTTAACATTTTATAAATTTAAGCTGTGGAAATGAATATTTTTTAATCAACATCATCATCAGAAAGAATATTACATAGTTGGATTTTACAATATTACCTATGGAACATGATAGTTATTTTTTAAAGAATGATACTGATTTTAACTTGGACATTTTTTTAAAAAAATATCCTTCTAATCCATAGGTAAGGTCAGAGAGGGAGGGAGGTGGGGGGGAGGAAGGAAGGAAGGAAGGAAAGAAGGAAGGAAGGAAGGAAGGAAGGAAGGAAGGAAGGAAGGAAGGAAGGAAATGTCT
>JAPKID020007069.1:0-10404 GCA_026931265.2 Tropidonophis doriae | reverse complement strand
TGGCTGGAGAATTCTGGGAGCTGAAGTCCTTCAGACATAAAGTTGCAAAGGTTGGAGACCCCTGCTTTAGCCTATCAGGGTTTCTTGTGAAATTGAAAGAGGCAATGATCTCTTCCTTACCACCGTGACCGGTCTTCCCAGCATCTTTTTTTAATCATTGATGGCAATCCAGAAAAGCTTCAGGAAAAATAATATGGAGACATAATAAATCCTTTCACCTGCTCACATTATTGCCCCTTTTCTCTTCCACTGAGGGATATTTTTGTCATTAAGAGAAACAACAGATTTATATATTATTGACATGAACAACTCCTTAAAATGCATGATTGTATTATCGCTTAGTACCTTCTGTGAAACCAGAGAATACTGATTTGTTCAACAAACCATGGTTAGGCCCACCATGGCTTTGCCTGTTGCATAAACATAGCAGCCTGCACTCTGCTATCATTCCTAGAAAAGGCGGTAACTCTCTCCAGTCCCATGACTAGTATAGATAAGCTGTCAGTTCCAATAAATATTCCATTGACAGAAATTTATTTTCTTATATAATTTCCTTTGACTTTGTCAATCGAGTGCCATGACACACAGAGCCATGTTGCCTGGCATGTGCAGTGCCAGCTTTTCCTCTTCCGGGTTTTTGGTATGCAAGTGCGCACAATAACCAGCTGTAGTGTGTGTGCTGCAGTGCCGGAAACTGGAAGAACTAGTCTTCCATTTTCTGTTATGAGCATGAGTGCTTGATAGCTGATCGTCACACACACATGCGTGCCAATAACCGGAAGACTAGCTGGGCAGCCCATGTCCCCTGGGCAGCTCCTCTTCCAGATTATAGCCTCAACAAGTGTACAAGTGAACCTACACAGTGCCAAACTGGTTTGCCATCATTGATCTAGTGCATTCCAGAAGTAATCAATAGATTATGCTGCAAGGGAATGATAGTGCTTGTAGTCCATCATGTCTTGAGGGCTCTTGGTTTGTAGTCCATGATGTCTGCAGGGGAAGACTGATGTACATCATTAAAATAATATAAATGTGATTGCAATCAATAGTTTTACTTTGTGCTCTTCATTCATTGTCAGAGTCTTTTACTTTTAAAAATATCCATTACCCTTTGAGTAAAAAGGTGCCCGTGATAGCTCTTTAAAAGCTCTTTGAAATATAGGTGCTTATAAAAAATGCAAATGGCAATGACGACCCAAAAGGAAGATATTTCCATTTTCTACAACATGAGGAAATTAAGATGATATTTGTTCTGAGATAAATTCTAAGGTCATGCCCATGCCGATTTTAACTTTATGGTTAATAATTTTATTACAATAATATTTTTTTATAAACTCTGCCCCAAGTAAAAATTTAGCTATTGATAAAGATGCAAGGTTTTGATGAGATATTAATAAAGACAGCTTTCAGGTAATAAGAATAGCCACAACCTGCTTAACTGAATTAAGCACAATTCGCTAGGTAAAATTGCAACACACTGTTATCACCTTGATTTACACACTAAGTTATAACCTTGATTTATATTCCACACAGACTTGATCAGACAAGATACAAAATGACATGTATTCTAGAAAATTGTGCTGGGCTTTGAATGTCCTAGCTGAGATCCCCAAATGACACCAATTTCTGTTTTATTTTCCTGAAGGAAATGAAGGAAACAAATACTAGCTTTTTAAAGGGGAAAAAAATAGGAGGGGGAGGGGATTTAAATTAGAGTTAGGAAATTAAAAGCAGGCTTAGAAAACTGCTTCCTTTTTCACCAACTGTTGTCACTGTCTGAAATTCTGAAGTACGGGAAAAATTCCTTCTTTTTAGTTATGGGCCTTTCTGAATTTTGCATCTATAGTCAAATATGCTTTTTAGCAATAGCATCCTACAGTGGACAACATTTCTTACTCTTCCCCCTCCCTCTCTGTCAAAGGCAAAATTAGGTGGAATTGGGGAGGGGGTTATGGGCAATTTCAGACTCATATGGAACAACCTCTCTTTAAAAATCTGTTCAGGGCTTGAAATGATGAAACAATGAAATGGGTGTGAGTGTAAAGTAGCCACTACAAAACAGTGTAATATTGAAATGATTGGACCAATTTCTCATTCCCGCTTTCCAAAAAGCACATTAATGAAAAGATTTGGAAATAAGTATTATTCTCTATGTAAAGAAAGAAAAAGAGGAGAAGAGAAAAGCTAAACAAATATGCTCAACTTTGTACCCACAATCTTTTTTCGTTTCTAAATGTACCTTCAAAGCTGACATTTTCAATTCTCTTGTGACTGATCCAATGATGGCCTGTTAAGCCAATGAAACTTCTTTTGTCCCATGCTTTCCCACATCTTCTACAAAGTCCATCACTTTATTCCATTTTATAGCTTTCAGTGGGCACTCCTTTAGTATCTCAAGCATGATTTGCCTAGCCCTAGTTTTGCAAAATTTCCCTCCCTCTCTCCTGCAAACACTTTAGCTTTCAGCACAGGCACATCACAATGAAACTACAATGCTTCAATCAGCACAACTGCACTTGTGGAAGCTGGAGTGTCCATTCTTCCTTGCTATAGTGAAACACAAAGATCAAAGAACAACTCTTTTGCTTTGATTAATATAGCACCAGAATAATGATGGTGCAGGGGGGAAAGGGAAGGAGAAGGGTCTTTGTTAGGCCAAAGAAAGAATGTGGGAAGGAGGAATGAATGCATCCATGTGTACACACACTTGGGAAAGCAAAGGGAAGCATGGGGGAGTAGAAGAATGGAACAATCCACCAAAACAGGTGTCTCCAAACTTGGCAAGTTTAAGACTTGTGGACTTCAACTCCCCCATGACTGGGGAATTCTTGAAGTTGAAGTCCCCAAGTCTTAATTAAGACTTGTGAAGTTTGGAGACACCTTCAGACAGCCAGAACAGTAAACTAGTCCACAGGAGCCATCCAGTAAAGCAAGTCCTACAGTGGTTGTACTCTATACTGAGCAGCCCACCTCGGCTGTAGCCTTGCAGCCAACAGGTGAGTCGGAGCAGCAGAGCCAGAGGAAGCAATCTATTGGTTTGCTTATCATGCCATACCTATGGAGGACAGCATCACAGGGCACTGAATCAGAAGAAAGGCAATAGAATCAAGCAAGGCTCAGCAATTGCAGCAGCAGGAACTTTGGAAATTTGATATAATTGTCTCTGTTCAATTCTCTGTAGAATAGGTGAATATCTCTTTAACTCATTAGTGGAGAAAGACTCTCCAATAGTACATTGCCATTATAGAAAGATTTTAAACCAGATTAAAGATCAAGATTATACCAGTTTAAGATTAAACCCCAGAACATGAGAGTTACATGCTCTTCCCTTTCTCCCATTCTAGGTCGCACATATTTTATCTTAAAAGATTTACATATTTTTTTCTCTTTGGAAATATTGTATTTTTCCCATGTGCAAATCAATCGAATGAATTGACTAAAATTCATATGGGCTGCAATACACAGGCAGGAATCAATGAAAGATGAACCACTGACCCCACCTCTTCTGCTAATCTATTTTATCAACTTTTTCATGACCTCACCTCCAGTTATCTCCTCCACCCCATTTTTATCTCATCTCCCTTTTTCTAAGATATTGATTTATACAGGGATACAATAACAAAAATTCAGCATTATTTTGAAGATGGGTTGGAAATAATCGAGCCTAGGTCCCAGAAGAAAGAACTGAATGGCCATTTGCACATATCTGAAAAAGAAGACAAAATACAACAAAGCTTTGCCCCACCTCTTCTTGATTCCTAACCATCAGTTGCTCTAGAAAGCCCTGTAAAGAAATTGCTAGTAAGTGTTTGTGAACTTCTAATAAGTCTCTGAGTGAATCAAAACTCTGGGCTTAATCAAGCCTTGATTTGACCAGCAAGCTTTTCTATTCCTTTCCTATTCATATTTCCTATTCCTAAAATAGTATCGTGTTACCCATTTGGTATCACTGTCCAGGCACCATCTTGGCTTTTCTGAACACCCTCAATGCCCCCAGTAGATGGTCAGTCACTGATGTAGAATGATTAACGTCCAGCCTACTGTTCTCATTACTTACGAGTTGTGTTCTTACTGGGCAGAGTGCTTGATAAACTCAGATTTAGATGTTTTAAACAAAGCTAATGCCCCTGTGATTTACAGAACAAAGATTTCCAAATCCCACTGCCACAATATAATTATTTTTAATTCTCCCTGCCACCCCATGCTTGTAACAGAAGCAGAATATTCTTTTAATTACAAGGTACCGATTGACCATATAAGTGTTTTGTAATCAGAAGCTGTTACCTAGTTACTATCTGCTCGATCCACTAGAGATTGTTGTGGCAGACAAGTAATTGATCTTTGATTTTCTCTCTCTCCCTCTTCTAATTTCCTGATAGTTATACGGCAACTCTGCGGATAATTGCAACCACATCTCTGGGAGTATGCAGTTTCTATGCCTTGCATTGATACTGTTTTCTTTTCTTTTTAAACCCAGTAGTTACTCATTTGGCAGCAGTTTGTAATTATAGAGTCAGAAATAACTACCTAGATCAAAGGCACTTTAAGGGTAAGCAAAGAAACAAAATTCTTTGCAGACCAGTGACGTGCTAGGGCCCAGACAGCATTTTCAAGGTATGTTCAACCCTCACCCAAATAAAACAACTAGCTCCATTCCTCAAAAAGTGAGGGGGGAAAGGCCTTTAAGCCCCTATCTTCCTCCTGCCAACACTGATCAAATTCTTTAGGAATTTCAGCTTTGCCTTTCACATCTAGCAATTACATTCACATTTCAGGATGTTTAATGCATTAACATGAGGATAGAATCACAGAGTTCATGCCTGAGAGCTCCCAATAACTTGCCTCAAAATTCATTTGCTACTCTTTGGCTAGAATCCTATATGTAATTAGAGAATGGTGAACTTTTAAAAATATTTTATGGGTGAAATCTATGAGAATATTCTATTCTAGGTTTTTTTTAAAAAATGAGTTACAAAGGAATGCAGCTGTAACCATTTAAAATGGCCAAAACCATTGACCTCAACTAAAGGAACAATCTTAGATATCGGGAGCCTGATTCACCCTGGAAGATTTTGAGCCATTTTTCTTCTACCAAAACAATTATTCTGCACATGTATTGGATATCTCTTACAAAATATGTTAGATGGAAGCCAGACAAGTGTAAATGCAGTAAATAAATCATCTGGTCTTAGCAAAAGATACATTATATCCTAAGATTCCACAATATATCTCTAACCTAGCCTAAGCATTGTTTAGTAACCTGCTGAGGTGTATTTTATCAATCCATGCAAAATTATATCTTGATATTAACATTTAGAAATACAAGTATAAACACTAATGCAAATTAAGAAAAATGTTTTTTAAAAATGAAAAGTGCAGAGAAATAAAGGAAAGAAGGAAAAATTATAAGGACAAAAATCAAAGACAAACTACATAAAAATGAAATCCCTCTTTCTTCATCAACACAACTACAACCAATATTAGTATCTAATCAACTTTTTCCCACATCTTATCTTTTATCTATAAACAAATTATAAACCCTAGCTATATAATCTTAATCAACAATTAACAGTTACCATAACATATATTTTACGCTTGCTCAGATAAATCAGTTTTATATTTTACTTTTAATCCAGTAACTTATCATTTTCTCTACAAATACAACAAAATGATACTTACCATATTTCTTTTCTATAAATATTTTTTTATTTATATTCCTCCTTTTTATTTTAAAAAATCTTGGTGTTTATTTCCTTTTTAAAATGTCTAAAAGCGAAAAGTTTCTTTTCATTTCCTCTTTATTTTTATCTATCTAAATTTAAATTTAATACATTTCTATTTATTTATTTATTGAATTTATATCCCGCACCCATCTCCCCAAAGGGACTCGGGGCGGTAAACCCAACTTAAGAAAGTTGTCCAAGTCACTCTTCTGAATTATTATTTGTGTGCCCCTTGTAAGATATCAGACAGTCTCATTTGTACATCCTGTGTAACACATTTTCCTTATCTCTTACATCTTATCATTTTAAAATCCATATCCAAAACAGATTTCACCTTTATCCTTTTCTGCCTCCTCTTTTAAACTCATTTTTATGGTAGCAGAAATTCTTTTAAAAAAATTTCTGAGTGCATTGTTGACAATTACCCTTGAATTCTTTGAAAATTAAACCACATTCCTCCACTTTGTATTCAGAAGTCTCGTCTCTTCTTTAATTATAATCTTTATTTCTTTCTGTTTGCCTTTAGCTTTCAAAGTGTCTTCTTATTATATTTATGTCTAATCAGCAACATTTCCCCATGAGATGATTTCTGAACATTTAGATTCAAAATCCTTATATATTTTAATAGAATTTTAAACAACCTGCAGGAAGGTTTCTTACAAGTAGTTTCAAAATCTTATTTCCAATCCATCTGCTCCCTTATTCCAATTAAAACTTTCCCAAATCAACTTTCTAATTCCTGTTTATTTTCAATTTTTAAAGTTCTTAAATTACATGAAGTTTTTTTTCTCTGAGGATTGAAAGGAAAACAACTGGTGTGATGAATCTTGTCATTCTGAACTTTCTTAATGTCCCACAAGCAGTTAACAAGCCATTTCCTGAAGTGATTAATTAAGCAAGAAGGTAAACCTTGTGTCTGCTGGAAGGCTTTAAATTGCAGCATGGACTGATTTTCCTGTTTCCCAGACATCTAAAAGACCCACCTAAGACCATTGTTTTATACAGAGAGGAGCATGAGTATGGAGCACTATGGGTGATCCAAGGTTCTTCCCTTTATCCAGAGAGGAATTTCAAGGTGCTAATTCATTTGTCAACTCCTTGCTCTGCTGCAGTTGTTGACTCCACTAAAAGCAAAAAGCCATCTTCAATCTGCCATTGCTTCTCCAAAAATATCAAAACCTTGCAAATTTGAAGACTAATTGCTTTAAACAGATATTTTTTGTTAGATAGGGCAAGGAAGGACACACTAGGAGTAAAATCAGCTCTTTATTGCAAGGTAGCCAAGTGAAAACACACTGGCAGAGGTCCCTCCACCGGCACAACTAACCAATCCTAGCCGACCTTAATCATCCAATCTGCTTGTTCCAATGCCTGTGGACTGGAGTGGAAACCTCTATCGCTAGGATATAACACCCCACCCTTCCTAGAATGAACAATGTAATTTGTAACATAATCACCGAGATAAGTTGGGCTGCGCTTCGTGCGATTTGAACGGCGTAATTCTCCCGATTGTTGCGCTATGGCCCTGCTGCACTGGATCTTCTTCTAGCTGTTCTCCCCTCTGTGTTGGTGGCTTTGTTGGTGGTGCCCACTTGACTGCGGGCCGATCCGCTGGTTGTCAGGATGTGGCAGGTCTTTCTGAGGTTCGGCTGCTTCTGCAGACTCTCACGATATGACCCCTCTTTCCGCATCTCTGGCAAAACACCTCTCTAAACCTACACTGCACTCAGGGATGATCTTCTCCACACCCACCGCATCGAGGAAAACATAATTCGAACCTTCGCGCTAGCTACACTTCCTCGCTGTGCATGCGGAAGACTTCAGCATCTTCCGCATCTTCAGCTGACTCCATGTCCATGGATGCTTTCATGCTGCTTAGCGTTTCGCACCTCACCCGGCCGAAGGATTCTCATCGATCTATCTGCTGTTTCCGCAGCTCTAGCTTATCTAGGGCAATTTGTAACCTTAAATTCCCCTTTGCAAAAAGCCTCTGTTGGAGGTTTGCATCTCGACAACCCACGTTGACCCTATCCAAGATTAAGTCATCTAAGTCCCGGAATTCACAATTTGCAGTGGGTCGGCGCAGAGTGGCCACGTACTGATTAATAGTCTCTCCCTCCTTCTGGTTCCGGGTGTGAAATGCATATCTTTTTATCGACTTTGAGGACCGGGGGGCGTAGTGCATTTTGAGGACTTGTTGTAGGGCTGACCAGGTTACTGACTGCAACGGTGTTGGCTCACACAAGTCCTTTGCTGTTGCTAGCACCTCACGGCTGCAGTAGCTCAGGAATAAGTTCTGCCTTCGATGTTCCAGGAGGTCTCTGAGGTCATGTGCTTCCAGGTAGCACTCAAACTGAATCATGTAAAACTCCCAGTCTTCCATCACTGGGTTAAACGGAGCCTGGGAGGTGGGCGTGGGATTCGTCATCCTCCCATGGGTAGGGCACTTGCCCCACACCTGGTTTTCCACCTCTCACCGGTCACTGGACTTGGCTCCTTTGTTGAGTGCTTCGCTCTTCCTAGGTGCCTTCCAATCCCACCTTCATCGCCAGTGTTAGATAAGGCAAGGAAGGACACACTAGGAGTAAAATCAGATCTTTATTGCAAGGTAGCCAAGTGAAAAAACAGCCGGCAGAGGTCCCTATTTAAGGAGCCCGCTGGCGCAACTAACCAATCCGAGTCGACCTCATCCAATCCACTTGCTCCAATGCCTGCGGACTGGAGTGGAAACCTCTATCGCTAGGATATAACACCTATTTTCTCAGTATTTGAAAATCAGTTTTATAAGGTGGGCAAAAAGTTAATAAAGTTAATAAAAAACCAGAAAATTAAAATTTAGAGAATATTACACTAAATAGATTTTATTCCAGTACATAAAGTGAAGATGCAATATTCAGGAATAAATGGTAATTTGGGCAGTGATTATTTTGGTCTAAATACTTTACTATTGTCACGTTTTTTTCTTTTGTCTTGGAATGCATGTCCTGAATTCTTCAAATTCAGAGAAATGGGATAAAAGAGACAGGTGTAAGGGGAAAATAGCCAAGATACTTTGCTATCCCTTTGTTCCTTGCATGCTTCAAATCCTACTCCACTTAAAATAATTGTACAGAAGTGTTCATCCTCTAAGATGGTGGTTCTCAATCTGTGATTCATGGACCCTGGGGTATGTGTGATGTCATCACATGGGTTGTCCAAAGGCTTAAAGAAATCTCGAGCTCAGTCTCGGTGGTCTGTGGCCATGGTATTTAAAGGGAGTCTATAGTGAAGAAAGGTATTTAAAGAGAGTCCATAGTGAAGAAAATGTTGAGAACTACCATATTTTTCTAAACAACCTTTCTAAATCAATTGCTCGTCAGATGCCTCAATAATTCTAGCCAGCATGGCTCTCGGGAATTGTAGCTCAACACATCCTGAAAGTACCAATTTTGGAAAGGCTATTCCGTTTCGCTTCATAGTGTAAGTAGAAGCAGATGGAGAATATGCAACTCAGAGTGGGGAATAAGACATTCCTCTTTCTGAAGACTATAGGACGGTGCTGGATAATACAAAATAAAACTGTGCAAAGTGGGATCCAGAAAAGTAACGTCCACCTGTGGACTATTCACAGAAGGAAGAAGCCAGATTGCTGCCCATATAGCACTTTGGCATTCAGCTTGCAAATAAATGCCTAATAGAATCCTCCTCTTAATTGTAGCTCTTGGCAGTTTCAGCCATGGTGCAACCACGGCAGGGATTCATGGTCAGCTTAAAGAGATGACTGATGGCTTGAGCAAGGAAGAGAAGGCTGGAGGCAACAGCTACTTCAGGGATTATTAATGAGCAGCGAATGATGGGAAATGCAAAGATCAATTGAAACAAAAGAGTTCAATAGCAAAAAGAAACATTTGCAGTGTAACGAGAGTCCATTTTTTCTATCCCAACTATCGGAAATACATTCTGCTAAACATTCATCCATTATCTTGCATTGCAAATGCATTAAAGGAATGAGGAATTATCCATCAAATATACTGAGACCGAATGCCCTCCCTCCTACAGCCTCTCTTTAGAGACCTGCTTCAGAGAAAGCAGCCTAATCAACTGCATTTTGTGCTAGAAGCACTACAAAAGACAACATCAGAGAGCTCCTGGTAAAGGGATTCCACCTGGAGGAGTTCAGTTCTGCATGACGTTAAGCACACTGTGAATTCGGTTTCCCTTTTTTACTAAGCAAATTTGGTTTAATGGACTTTCTTCTCTCCAAATAATCCAACAAACTAATGATAGATCCATGAGACAAGTGTAATACAGTTAGTTCTTGAATTACAACAGTTTGTTTAGTGACCGCTCAAATTTACAACGGCATTGCAAAAAGTGACTTATGACTGTTTTTCACAGTTATGACCTTTGCGGTCAGGGGATCAAAATTCAGATGCTTGGCAACTCATTCATATTTATGACCGTGGCTTTATCCCAAGGTCACATGATCTCCTTTTGCGACCTTTTGACAAGCAAAGTCAATAGGAAAGCCAGATTCACTTAACAACCGCCCCCTAGTAAGAAATATCTGTCCCTTCCCTGAAGCTTGTAGCATGAGAGCAAGAGAGCATCAAAAAGAAGGGGGAAAAGGGAAACTATACTAAATCCTTCCATCCCGCCATACAGTCCCAATCTATTTCCTAGGGCAGGGGTCTGCAAAGTT
>JAPKID020007068.1:0-10406 GCA_026931265.2 Tropidonophis doriae | reverse complement strand
TGCCCAAAGCAAACCGGCAGCAACCCACCCCTGATGTAATGGTATGTGGGAATGAATTTAGGAAGCAAGGAAAGAGGCACAGCGAAGACAATGGTTGGATAAGAGACAGATTAGCGCACAAAAGGAATACAGACCTGTGAAGCAGAAAGGGCCCCTCCCTAGTTTCTTGAGCTATAAAGACAACAGGGGGAGAAATATATTTTCAGAATTTCAGGATTCTATTGATGTAACCTCAAAATAAGGTAGAATTAGTTCATCTTGGTGGGTTTCATGTCTAGACTATCTAGCAAGGCTGACATTAAGATAGAATTAATACAGGATATAGCAAATTCTCAATATTTGCTTCATGTCATATAATTTATTATATTATATATGTGTTTCCCATTTTGTGTTCAATTTGAACCTTTGTGGGTGGTGGGGGGGAGACTGGATATTTTGTTTGCTTGATTTATCCCAAAGTAAGTCTCTTGGTTCTTAGCAGTGGCATTTCTGGCCCACCGACTCTGAGCTTAGAACTTAAGTAGAATCAGGGTATACCAGTAGAGCAGGCTAGAGAAGAAACAGATGGGGGAGCATAACCATCCCAGAAAACAGTAATGGGAAATTACTTCCATACTGTGCCTGGAAGAACTATATGGAAATCATTAAGCATTCAGCTAAGCTCAAAGGAGTCTGTATTTAAACCTTTCAAATGAATTAGTTGTAATAAATGCAGCAAATCAGCCCATCCTTCTTTCACCACCACCCTCCCAGTCCTCAGCCATAATGATTATTGTATAAATTGAACACAGAAAGAATTATCTTTTGCATCAACCATACAATAGATACTTTTAATGGAAAAATCTGCTGAAAATAATTTATAAATGACACAGATGGAATTTGCCTAATTCTCATTAATTTGTTTTGTTAAACATTGTACTCCTTGTGGATTTTATGGTTTTAGGTAGCAAAACTCTTCACTGAAGCTCTCCAGTATTCCGGAAAACTGGACTGTAAAAGCCTGTTCCATTATAGATGGTTGAATAGCAGCACTGCAGCATAGAAGAAACCATCACCCAGCAATGAAGAAATTCCATTCCTGAATGAGATTTTTGTTTATTCTGTAAATCCTAATTTCAATTAATCTTTGCACCCAACATTTTATCTTCTCTGGAAGTTTATGCTAGCAGTTTTCCCAAACTGCTTTGTACTGCCAATATGGCAGCAGCCATCAACATCACCTTTAGCCACTGGTGGATTAAGGTGATAAGAATTGAAATGACTGTTACCTTACAATAAAGAAATACAAAAACCTCTAATTTTTGCTGGATGGGTAATTTGGAATTTTGCAACTTGGATATGGCAGAATAAAACATTATTACTCCAACATATTTCAGAAATAAAAAAGTTCCGTTCTTGATCTTTATTCCTCTGTGAGATGACTTAATTCCAAAGTATCTTGAAAATTGGTTAAGTATGTGAAAAAAATAAAATCAGTAGCTGTTGTAATTGGTTTAATATTCTAAATTGTTAAGTATTCTAGCACAGCCTGATCTGTTTTGAGGATTTAAATATATTTATATCTTGCCTATTCTTCAAGAATTCAAGGCGACTTGCAGAGGGATTCCCCATGGTTTAATGTCCAGAGCAATAATGCTTAGAGGTAAATTGTGTTGAAAGAGCTTGATAGGTCCAAAACACTGAGAAAGCTTCTGTGACTCCTTGGTCCCAATCCTACATGTTAATCAATAATCTATGCTTGCTTCCTCACCATGTATGACAAAATATAAAATAATAGACCACTATGTTATACCACAGTCAGTAGCCTGTTTTTTTTTAAATAAAAGGATATGATGGTAGAAGCACAAAACATAGAATATAGGGTTGGAAGGGATCTCAGGGATGTCCTAGTCCAACTCCCTGCTCAAGGCAAGAAAACTTATTCCATCCCAGTCAAATGGTTGTCCAATCTATTCCTGAAAACCTGTAGGGATAGAACACCCACAACTCCAGCAGGCAAGGTATCCCATTGATTGTTTTCACTTTCAGGAAATTTATCCTTAGCTTTAGGTTGGATCTCTCTTTGATGATCTTCCACCTGTTACTTCTTATCCTGCCCTTTGCTGCTTTGGAGAAAACCAATGCTCTCTTCTCTGTTATATCCCCTCAAGTACTGGAAGACAGTTATCATGCCCCCACCCCCAAACCTTCTCTTTATTAGGTTAGACATATTTAGCTCCCTCAACTGTTCATTATACCATTTAGTCTGCAGACAATTTATCATCTTTGTTGTTTTTCTCTGCACCTTTCCTAGAGTCGCAGCATTATTCTTTTTTTGTATAGGGTGACCAGAACTGAATGCAGCATTTCAAATGTGACTTCATGATATAAAATGGTATTATAACTTCTTGTGATTTAGATGCTGCCACTCTCTTGATGCAGCCTGTGACTGCATTGGCTTTTTGGCATAAATGTGAAATTGCATAAGTTACCACAGATTCCAATTTTAACAAATAAGCTAAATTCATTTCTTTCCCTCACTCCACCCCAGTCACTGTTTGTTGGGACTCCTTTGGTCAAAGAAAGAATGTGTGACTATTCCTGCTGGTCTGAAAATATTCATTTGCTTTTCTTGAAGGTTCACCTTGTATATTCCTTCAGCAATCGGGGATACTTTCAGAAAATTCACAAGGTGTAGTTCAAAGCCATCATTTGAGTGTCATGTACTCTTAATCTATTTTCTTACCATCATGGCTCATTCTGAAGAATTTCCTGCCTTCTCTTTTACAGCCAGTAATCAGCCTTCTACCACTTGATTTACCTCAGCAATATCACAATCACTTGCTACTGAATATGATGAATGTGACAGGAACTCTTTCAAATAAAAGGATGACAATTCCAGCTTTTAGGTAACAGCTGATGGCAGATAATACAGCTTTTTTTGTTTGTTTTTCATCTTGAATTGGCTCACTGTCTTCTATACATTTGAGGCCTGATCCCAATTTATCTCATTATGTTGCATTGCAATTCCTCCACAATTTCTTCTGTAATTAAAAGCAATTCAAGTAAGAAGATTTGAACCTATGCCAACCTCACAAAACAAAGGAGAACAGAATCCTTGTTGCTGATCAGTCATGTAGCCTTTTCCAGCTATTTGTATCTGTGAATATTTTTTCACTAGGATTTTCTTGCCAGTAACAGCTTCACTGAGGTCTTGTATGCATACATGCATATTCCTTGTAAAGATGGAGAAATTTTATATACATTGTTTGCCCTGGTCAAGTAACTTTTTAAAGTATGGAGAGGAGTAGTGAATACACTTTCAGGCCTAACAATTTATTCAGAACTTAATTTCTATTTTGTATGCCGTGCCTCAACCTCATAATGATGTATTAATAATAGAATTCCATTTGTACAATCCAGAGGCTTTTTTCTATCACTATTACATATGTATAATATAATAGTATATATTGGATCTCTATTTATTTAGAAAATTTATATTGCTACCTACTTGCACATGGCAACTCAAGGAAGCTTACAAGAATATAAAAATAATATATAAAAGAAATAAAAAGAAAAATAGTAAAATAATAACACCCACCCTGGTGACAACACACATTCATACTAACCATTTAAAGGGCTCCATCCTGCGCTGGGTTCCCCAGGCCCACTGACAGAACCACGCCTTTCGGGTCTTCAAAAGAGTTTTAAAGTGGGGGCCAGTCTAATGTCTGGTGAATGATGTTCTAGAGAGAGGAAGCCACCATGGAGAAGGCCCTTCTTCTGGGTCCCATCAGATGTATCTCCTTAGGGGACAGGACCTGCAACATCGTTGCCTTCCCAGTCTAATGTTGGGGTAGATGTGACCAGCAAGAGATGGTCCCTCAGATAACCTGATCCCAAGCCATGAAGGGCTTTAAAGGTGGCAACCAGCATCTTGAATTGCACCTAGAAGCAAATCTGCAACCAATGCAGTTTCTGCAGTAGACCTGATACATGAGCACATTGAGGTTTACATAAAACCATGTGGGCCACTGCATTTTGCACCAACTGAAGCTTCCAGATGCTCAGTTGTGCAAAGGCACTCCTGGTTATGACTGCCACCTGTTTTTGAGCAGGAGTCATGAGCCCATATTATGCATGTCTGTCTGGGGCACCCCATCCAAGACCAAGGTGGCAATTATCCATGGGCCAAAAAACTTCAAACACAGACCCACTCAGTTTTGCCAGGGTCCAGTTTCAATCCACTGTTCCCCATCCAACAGCTTCCAGGCACTGCGAGAAGGTGGTCATGGCATCTCTTAACTCATCTTGGGTGGAGATATACAGCTGAGTATCATGAGCATATTAATGGAATCTCAGTCCATGGCGACAGATGATCTTACCCAATTGCTTTATGTAGATGGTGAATAGGTACAGAGAGGGTACCGTGCTCTGCAAGACCCTATAAAGCAGTGGGCGAAGGCTGGATCTCTCCCCTCCTATCAACACTGACTGAGAACAGCAGCAGAGGAAGGAAGTGAAACAGTATAGCACAGAGCCCTCCCAACTCCCAACCCCACAAGCTGCTCCAGAAGGATACCATGGTTGATGGTATAGAAAGCCACCAAGAGATCAAATAGAGTAAGGATGGATGCATTACTCTCATCTTACTCTCACCAGAGATCATAAAAAAGCATGACCAATTCTGTTTCTGTCCCATGTTCAGGCCTGAATCCTAACAAGGAGGGGTCTAGATAATTTATTTCATCCAAAAACTTCTGGAGCTGCTGCACAACCACTTTCTCAACAATCTTCCCCCAAAAAGGAAGATTGGAGACAGGTTGGATATTATCCAACAGGGTGGAATCCAGTAATGGCTTCTTGAGAAGAGGATGGACCACCTCCTTAAGGTGCTGGGGCACTATCCCCTCCTGTAGGGAAGCATTAACATCCATCAGAGTTCACCACCTGTCACCCCCCACCCAGGAAGTTTTCACAAGCCAGGAGGGACATGGCTCTAAAACACTGGTGCTTGTGTGCATACTCCCTAGGATCCTGTTCACTTCCTCAGGAACAACAGGGTCAAACTTCCCAGATAACAGGGCAAGAACCTGTCTCAGCGGCCTCCACTGGACTAGCAATCATGCCAGCATCTAACTGGGAATGAAGTGATTTTGTTATCCAGAAAATCCACAAATTCCTCAGTGCTCCCCTTCAGATGGACCTCAATCTCCTCCTTCCCCAGGAAGAGATGGCTCACTTTAAAGAGGTTACTGGTCAATTATCTGCAGATGCAATTAGTATAGAGAAGTATTTGTTTAACTCTTGGTTAAGCTTCCACCCATTCCTTCCCTTCTTGTCCTCAGGTGATTTGGAGAATAGGTGGGCCCCCTTGTCTCTGTGACAGCCCCTCAAATAGTGGAAAACTGCTATCATGTGACCCCTCGTCCTTCTCTTTGTTAGACTAGACATACCTAATTCCTGCTACTCTCCGTTGTATAGTTATGCTTCCATTCCCCTAATTATCTTTGTTCTCTGCATTGACTGAAGATTCCATTGGCTTTTTGGCAACTGCAGCACACTGCTAGTGGTTGTCCACTAGGACTCTTAGATCCCTCTCACAGCTACTGCTGTTGATCCAGGTATCACCGATTCCATACCTGTGCATTTGTTTTTTCTTGCCTAAGAAGAAGACTTACTTTTATTACTACTGAATGTCATTTTGATGGATGCTTAATGCTCAACTCTGTCAAAGTCCTTCTGGACCTTGAGTCTATTTTCTAAAGTGTTGGTGTGTTGGCTGTTCTTCCCATCTTTGTGTTCTCTGCACAGTTGATAAGTTCTCTTTCTATCCCTTCATCTAACCAGTTTATGCAAATATTAAAGAATACTGGACTCAGGACACAACCTTGAGGTACCCAACTGCATGCTTCTTTTCACACAGATGTAGTTCCACTGAGGACTACACATTGAGTTCAGCTGGTCAGCCAATTACAAAGCCATCTGGTGGAGATCTACTCCACATTTTTCTATCTTATCAAGAAATAGGATATGACCTACTTTGTCAAATGCCTTACTGAAGCCCAAATAAGTTATGTGCCTCACATTTCATAGTCCACTAATTTAGTCACTCTGTCCAAGAATGCAATAAGTTTTGCCTGGCATGATGTATTTTTGACAAACTCATGTCTGCTTCTAGTAATATAACATAGAACTTACTCATTTCTAGGTATTTGCAGATCTGTTGCTTGATTATTTTTTCTAGAATCTTGGTGTTGATATCAGACTTAACATTGGGTCCATTTTTCCCCTTTTAAAATGATTGGAACCATGTTAGCTCTTTTCCAGTCCTCTGGTGGTTCCCTGGTGCTCCAGGATCTTTGAAAGATATGGCTGAATGGTTCCAAGATCACGTCTGACAGTTCCTTCAGAACTCTAAGATGTGATCCATCTGGTCTTGGTGATTTAAACTTGTCTAGATTAGACAAGTTGATTTTGTACACAACACTTTTTAGTAAAGAAAGAACAGAGTAGCTATGAATCAGGCTTCATACAACTTTCCAGTGTTAGAGAAACATCTGGTCTGATTCCAAACAGGAAGAAAGATGCTGGAAATAAAATGGAGTGTAGCTGCAGGAAAGAAGGCCTTTGTTTATTTGGTTTTCCAGAAATTTCACTGACAGTTATAAGTTTTTGGGGTGGCTGACAAAATGGGTTTGAGATAGAGGGGCTTTTATACATTCTTTGGGGCTCCGTGATTGAGACGCCTGTTCATGTGCAAGAACATGCCTTTTCATATTTTAATGGCTATTGCCAGATTCCTATGGGATCATGTAGGGGGGGAGGTGTCATGGCTGGCTCTACAGCTGTTCACTTAGTGACCATTTGAAGTTATGACCTACTCCCCCCCCCCAAGTACTTATGACACAATCCTGAAATTACAAATGTTGCAGTATCATGACAGTCATTCACACTTACAAATGACCACATAGGCTCTACAACATTTGTCCTGCCCATTCCCCCCATCCTCACCAGGTCTCTACAGGCACTAGGCCTGCGGATACTCATGTGAAGATCTAGGCAACCTTCAGTTTCTTGGCCTGTTTGGTGCTTCAGTTTGCAGAGAATGGAGGCTTAAAGTACTGCAAGATCATGTGAGATTAATAGTGCAAAATCTTGAGCTCCTGATGTTTCCTGATCTCATGGTACTTTAGGCCTCTGTTCTCTGCAAATGGAGGTCTAGATAAGATTTTGCAAATGGAGGGAAGGCCTGAAGCACTAAAGCCTTCCCTCCATTTTCAAAGCCTTTTGCTGTATTTGCAAAAACCTTTTGCTGCTGAGAATGTAGGCTGGGAGGGATGTGCCTTCATGCCTCTGTTCTTGTCAGCAAAGGGCATGAGGAGGAGGCCTTTGCCACCAAGAATGGAGGCCTGGTGTGATGCATGCAGCTGCTCTGGGTTCCATTCTTGTTGGCAAAGACTTTTTGTAAAAACATCTGGAGCCTATAGGGATGCAATCTCTCATCCCTATAGACCTTGGCAAGCCTTTGCTCCAGGCAAAACTGCAATGGAGGGGCTGGAAAGGAGACAGCTCCATTGATCATCGAGATCTACCTAAGATAAGTGACCTAGTCAAGGCAGGATTAGGGGAGATGCATGAGATATCTCAGTGGGTTGGGGAAATCACTACCCCCCCTCCCCCATGGCCTTCCCTGCCTGAGATACTTCATATGCACTTAAGGACCCACATATTCAATTAGCAAATTGAATATGAGTGATCATGTCTGACATATGTGATCATGTTTAACATATGTGATTCACTCCTAAAAATCCTCGGGTTATGAATGTATTTGACAGTCTCCATTACATCTATGTCTTATAGAAGATTAAGCCAGAGGAGGGGGAAAATTGCAAACACAAAAAAATGGTATAGCAAGACAATGATACACACAGATTCTGATTCTATTTATAAATTGGAGTGTTCTTATTTACACATTTGAAGCTATGTGTGAATCACTCAAGTTGTAGAGGCTACACAAAACCAAATGCAATAAGCCAATGTGCATGGAAATTAGTGATATACGGAGACGTATTGTCAGAGTTACAGATAGCATCCAAAATTAAATCAGAGTCCAAGGCAACATGCTGCTCAAAGTTCCAATTTATTAAGAGGGCCATGCTGGCACACCTAGGGGAAAACCCAAATCTGAAGCTTCTTCTGTTTCCCCCCCAAGTTAAAGTTCATGATCTTGCCCCCACACCCAATTTTCCACTGCCATGCTGGAAGTTCCACCATACAGGTCAGGTGCAGAGGTCCCAAGACCAAGGATGACCTTGGCTCTCCAGAAACGAATTTCATTTTGGCTACACTGTAGGGGCCCCTTGTAGCCCAAATGGCATAACTTTGAATTGAAAACTTCCAAGGGGGCAGTTAAAAGCGGTCTTGCATTCATCTTCCTCTCTGATTCGTATGCTGTAATACGCCTCTCTCAAGTCCAGTTTGGTGAACACCTTGCCTTTAGCTAAGTAGTTCAACATATCTTTCATGATGGAGAAGGGATAGGTGTTCTTCACACATATGGCATTCAAACTCCGCAAATTAATACAGAGATGAACACCACCATCTTTCTTCTCTTTGAAGATCTCTGGTGCTGCTACTTTCGACTGGGCAGGTTCAATAAAGCCCCACTTCAAATTGATGTCAATGTACTTCCTCAATTTTACCATCTCTTTGGGAGTCATGGAGTACATTTTTGGCTTTGGTAGGGTAGCCCCAGGTATGAATTCTATTGTGCAATCTGTGGGCTGATGAGGGGGAAGAGAGTTGCAATTTTCTTCACTGAACAACCCTGCCAAGTCCCAGGAGTCTTTTGGTACTTGCTGGATCCCTGGGGTTTTTGCATCTGCTGTAGGGGCTGCAGGCTCTGGGTGGTCTGGGCTAGTTGGGTCAATTGTCCCCAGGTGGCCCTTTGGCTCCACTGGTTGTAGCGGCCCAAAGCTGATCAATTTCTGAATGCTGCCCTCCCACTTTATTGTAGGTGCCCAAGTGTCCAGCCATGCAAGCCCCAAGATAATTGATTCCTGCATTATTGGAGCTACAATGAATCTGAGGAACTCATAGTGGCAGCCTATCTGTAACTTTACCAGTTCAGTAATTCACATGGCTGCCCCCCCCCCCCCCGCCATTAGCATTCCATCAACCTGCTCAAACTGAATGGGATGGGCTAGGGGTCTTGGGAATATGCCTAGCTGCTCCACAATAGACATGCTGACTAAGCATTGGATACAGCTGGTGTCCACGATTGCCCCAACCTCCTTCTGGCACTTGGAGTTTGGCTTTGATGGTAAACGGGCAGATGGGTGCACTCACCATTGGATCATCTTCAGTATTCTCCTCCTCATCTGAGATGGAAGGAGTTTCCCCCAGTGGTTGGACCCTCTGTCTCCTTAGGTTGGGGATCAAACTTGTCAGGTTGTTGGACCAGACACCTTGTTTCTTGTGGCTTTCGGGGTTTTTTCTTTGTCGTGCTTGTGGGACTGGGGCTGGAGCCAGGCACTCTGATGCTCTTTGGCCAAGTTGACTGTATCGTATCATTTTATTGCCTCTCCCCCAAGGAAATGAGGGGTAGAGGGTTCTCAGCTCGCTGCATCTGTGTTCAGCAGCTCAAAGGCCTTCTAGCAGGTTTTTTTGCAGCAAGTTTTTGATGAGGGTGAAGATCATGGTCCAGTATGATTACAGTGGTGTACCAATTCTGGATTCATTCTGGGACTCCCCCCTCCCCCTTGTGCTGCAAGCTTTCCTCAGTTCAGGATATAAGACGTTCTTGAATGTGTGGACCAGGAGACTTTTTGACTAGTCTCTCAATCTTCCAGCCATTCTCCTGAATTCCCAAACTAACTCCCTCACAGGACAATCAGCTTGTTGCAATCTTTGGATCTGCTCTTCCACATGTTAGGCCACATCATTAAATCGGCTGCGCATCAGTTGGATGAACCCAGTTGCATTTTCTAGCTCAGGAGCCTCCTCATTATGGAGCTCTGCTATCCACTCTGCAGCCTCCCCCTCATTCATCCCCTGTGCTATTTTTGAAATCAATTCTCTATCGGAAGGGTACTGGGCCCCAACCTGATCAATGTACACCCAGACTCAATTCAGGAAGTAAGCTAGCTTCTCTGGAGTCCCATCAAATGTTGCCCAGAACCATGGGGGCATGGGAGCCAGCAGGGCTGGTGGCTGAATTTGAGCAGGCCACTGGCCAGCTGCTTGGCTCATAGGCCACCTTGTTGAGCCACTCTCAGTGGCAGATGTTGGGCAAAAGCCTGCCGAGGCATTGTTGGTGGGGCTGGAACTGGGGGGGGGGGTCAGTCCCTTTACTTTACTTTATTATATTTATATCCCGCCCCATCTCCACAAGGGACTCGGGGCGGCACACAAGGAAATATTAA
>JAPKID020007067.1:0-10407 GCA_026931265.2 Tropidonophis doriae | reverse complement strand
TAAACTAAACTAAACTAAACTAAACTAAACTAAACTAAACTAAACTAAACTAAACTAAACTAAACTAAACTAAAAACTAAACTAAACTAAACTATAGAGGGGCAGTTGGAATGATCTTGAAAGATAAGAGGAAGAGCTCCCACCAAGTCAGTGGCCATATAGGAGGGTTTTGATCCTGGGCCAAGAAAACATCTCAAAGAAGCCCCTTCCTAATTTGAATAAAGACAACGAGAGATAATTCATACTTGCAAGATTCTGTTACTATAGTTGTTACAATAAAAGTAGTTCTGACTTTTGTGGTATTAACTTTTGAGCCTAGTCTGTCTTGTTGGGTAGACCTCTCTGTCATATTATGGAAAAACAGTGCTTTGGCTGCATCTTCCTTATTCTTCCACCTCTGTTGATCTTGATTTGTTGTATGTTCTCAATGATCTCACTCTCTGGAAACATCCTTAAATTTATAGTGTAAAGTTATGCTGTACACTAAAATATATAGTGTAACTGCAACTTGTAATTGTTACAAATATAGTGCAAGGGTTTTTATTTAATGACAGAGTGGGGGATGTTATATCTTAAAATAATACATATTTATAATATGTTCTCAAACAAAATATTAATGTTTTATTTCTCCCTTTGAATCCAGTAGATTTTTGCAGCATTTAAAAGGCATCCTTAGTATTTGGTGTGTATGTGTTATCATAAGAGTTATATCATCCTATTATTCCTTTGTTGACTAAGATACATTCTTTTTGTAACTATTACTTGCCTTTTGAAGTTTTACTTGTTGAATAATTATTAAAAGGTAAATGTTCAACTGGTTTTCTTAAATGCAAGAGTTTATAAAAATACTTATTAAAAATAATTTTAATATTGAACATAAATAAAACACATAAAATCCTGTATATAATTATGTTCACAACTTTAGACAGTGATTTAAATTAATTATTTAAGTCCTTCCAGTCAGTATATAGTCAGTGGCCATCCAGTTTTCTTGATGACATTTTCAGATGTGTTTGGTCAGTGCCTTCTTTCTCGGGGACTGACTGACTTGGTCACCTGGCTGGTTTCCATGCCTTGCTCAGGTTTAACATTGCTATCCTCCCAGCTTTTTACTCCAGCACTTTTAACCACTAAATCAAACTAACTGTGTATGGTACTATGTGTAAAACACATTTCATATTTTTGAACTAAATATTTTAATTGAATTATTTAAAGTCTTTTGGGGTGTATACAGTACAGATTCATTCTTTTAAGCTGTAGTGGTTCAAAAGAGACGTATGTTTGGAACAGTGATGGGTTACGGATCCTGTTCCAACCAGTATGGTTGGAACGGGCCCGGTGTCGACCACATGGATGTGTGCAGCGCGTGCATGCGTTGTACCTGCCTGCGACGCTTCCGTAAGCCTCCGCAACTCTCCAGCTGCTCAGCGGAGTGTCGCGCAGGCGCTGTATACGCTGTGCGCGGAAGCATCAAAGGCTTAAAGAACAGGTAAGGAGCTCAGGCGGGTGGGTGGGCCCTCCGGAGCACCATACCGGAACAGTACCTGCTCCAGGCAGGCTCCAGTACACCTGTACTGGGGCATACCGCCTGCAACCCATCTCTGGTTTGGAAGCGTCTCTTTTAAAGAACTTTCCTATTCTATCGTATTATACTTGTACAGCTTTAAATGAATGCACGTACTTAGTATTTAAATGAATACATTCCAAACTTCCAGGTGTCAAACATTGAAACAAAAATATGACTGAAGGAAGTCACTTCCTATGACAGCGCAGACCCTACTTTTTTTTTTTTTACAGAATATAAGTATTCTGCATGTACATAACGTAACACTATTTGAATCAAACCATAATTTTGAACTATAATATTTTATTTATGTTTCATCTAGAATAAATCATTGCATTTATTGTTTTGATAACTGAAAATTTTTATAGTAATATTTTCAAATATACTAGTAAGGTCTGTAAGTCTGTTAGAATTCAACAATAACAATAAAAACTTATATCTCAATTTTGTTTTAATAGAATTGCCATATAATGATTACTTTGAGTACTTTGGACCAGATTTCAAACTGCATATAAGCCCATCGAACATGACAAATCAGAACACTCCAGAATACATGGAAAAGATTAAGTAAGTATTAATGTCCTATTTTTAATAAAAAACAATAATTCTGTGAAAATTTGTAAATGTTTTATTAAATGATCAGCAAGACACGGTAATAGATTTGCTAACTACATCTGGGGCCTGGAATAGTATAGAAATGAAAACTGACAGTTTATCCATTTAGTAACTTGTAAGAAATATCACTTTTCCTATTCTAAACTGAAGCCCACTTGTATTCAAATAATTTTTGCTTAGAAAGTAAAGTGTGGTAAGTCTCAGAAACCTTTTTTTATCATTAACATTCAAATCTTGCATATTATTTTGAGAATTACAATATGTTATTCCTATAAAGTTACATTAGTAATTTTCAGTAAGTTTATATTGAACATTGAAAACAGGATGATTATTCAAAGCTTGTATTAAAATTGTGTGAACACTTATGCAGGTGTATTTATTATTACAGAAGACCCATTTGTTACATTAATCATGTTTTTCTATGAATTTCTATTCTGTGAAGTCCTATTGCCACATAACTTACTTTTCTATAATAGTTTCTCGCAATCAGACAGCTAATATTGTTGATACTTAAAAAATTCAAAGACAGAGCAAAGTTATTTCATAGTAAACTGCTTCCTTTGCAGGCAGCGTTTATTTGAGAACTTGCGCATGCTGCCCCATGCTCCTGGTGTGCAGATGCAAGCTATTCCAGAAGATGCTGTTCATGAAGACAGTGGTGATGAAGATGGTGAAGATCCAGACAAACGTATTTCTAGTAAGTAAATTGTATAGGTAATGCTTAAAATGTTGACCTTGCATTTTTGGATTTTGCTTCCGGTTTTTGAGGAGAAAATAATTAAAGCACAATCCTAGTGCAGTTGCATTTCTGAAGAAAAGGTTACCTTAGTTCTTTGTAATTGCTTGTGAATAGATATAAATAAATAATTCCTTTTTTAAATGATATGTCAGGACTTGTTTAAATGTATTCCCATAATGATTTTGTTTCCTTTTACAGCCATTTGTTCCATGGTAATCCAAAATTTAGAGTTTGGTAGCATCTTTTAAAATCAATACATTTTATTGTAAGGTAATAAGCTTTATGGGTTTCAGCTTATTTCATCAGGTGCATGGAATGGCTTAACTGATGTAACATTTAAATAGGGATGGAAGGTGGTTATGCAAATGAGGCTTCATGGGAAAACAGATTACAAGTACCTTATCAATTAATAATAGTAATGTGTTAAAAATTCATTCAGTTTGTTCAGACCTTCTGGGATAGCTTGAACATAAAAACTATAACAGCACAATTTAGTACAAGTAGCTGAATTTATCTGCATCAGTAGGTATCAGGTTACCATGCCTTTTTTGTTATTGTTGTTAAATACTGTGTCATTGCTGAAGAGCCTTTATGTCATCAGGTAACATTTTGAAGAGATATGAAAGATCTTGGAATAATCTCTTTTTAAAATTCCCATATTAATTGTAGTTCGTGCTTCTGATAAGAGGATAGCCTGTGATGAAGAATTTTCTGATTCTGAAGATGAAGGAGAAGGTGGACGCAGAAATGTTACAGATCATAAGAAAGGAGCAAAAAAAGCACGCTTAGAAGAAGACAAGAAAGAGGCTGAAGACAAAAAAACTGGTAAGTCAATGCTAAATTAAACACATTTTCTGTTAAACTAAACGTATGAAATTCACTGGTAAGCAAATTCTATAATCTGTTTTGCATATAATTATAGCTCCTTTCAAATGTTCAACTGAATGTATAAATAGCTAGACAATTGGACTAGACATTATCCGTTCTCTTAAACTACCAGACATTCAGACAAAAGTGTAAAGAATTATCCTTATATTTGCAAAAATAACAGTATGGTCTTAGATCCTGTTTTACTTGCTTCCTGGAAGGTTGTCTCATGTGCAAAGTTGTACAAAAAATTTTTTTAAATACAAAATAGCTATCTTTCACAAGCCTCCAGTCATGCATGTAGCTCAAAAAAGAAAAAGAAAAAAAACCAACCCACCAGTTTACAAAACTTAATTCTATCTTATCTTTGAAACCCTCCATTGTTCATCTGACTAAACGAAGAACACTTTTTATGATAATATCCAGCTAAAGCTCACATATTATATGACTTAAACCAAAGTAACTGCAGTGCTGCCTTCCTGGGTTAGGAGGAGGGATCCAAAAGTAGGTTTAGCTTAGATCATAAAAAATTGTAATACCGTTAATAATACATATTAAAGTGAGCTGTCATATTTTCTAGATTACCCCCAATGCATGTAAATTGATTGTGAAATTAATAGCTAATTTCAAAGGGGCAATTTCAGTTTTATGTGACCTGCAATCTTATATTTATTTATCTGACAGTCCTGTTAAGATGAATGAAGATTATTTCTATACTGCTTTTGCAAAGTGCTGCTATTCTTTTTTATTGCTAGATATTAAAGAAGAAGACAAATCTAAAGATAACAGTAGTGAGAAAGTAGATACCAAAGGGTAAGTGTATTCCATCTAAAAAGTGTATATCTGCTTTTAAAATTTCATTGAAATGTTAATTATCTACTTACTGCCCCTTATAAATTACAATAATCCTGTATTGGTAACAGTTGCATTTGTTTATAGTGTATGCTTGAATGAGTGAGGCCAGGCCATTCCCATTTGGAGGCAATTTCCACAATTTTCTGAGGTGAAATAAATTACTTAAACATATGCCAACCTTAAAATGCTCACTTTGGCCCATCAAAGTTCTCCAGAATCAAAAAATGAGTCTAAGTTTCAGCCCAAACCATTTGTGGGGCTCTTGAGAGCATAGAAAGGATGTTTATAGCCTGCATTCAGATTCTAGACTACATTTTTTGCATAATAAATGAACACAGTATGAACATGTGACCTACACTAATAACTGTGCTTTCTTTCTGCTCCCCCCCAGCACAAAATCAGAACAGCTAAGCAATCCTTGAACATAAAGCCTTACAGTATGTCAATCAAAGGACCCAATACCATAATGAAAAAAAAATACTAAGAGAAGCTTTTCATACTGGAAGAGACTTTTTATTTTCATTTAGTAGAATTTGGCATGGAGCATATTTATTTTCAAACAACTGTGTTTTGATTTTTGGCAACTTGTATTGTGAATTCCCCAATTATGATACAAAATTTGTTCCTTCCACCAGGCTTTATGTAATACTATTTAAAATGGATGTGAGTTAAGATGTAGTTAAACGTCTAAACTGATCTATTAAAATTTCCCTTTTCCCGGATTGATTTTATCCCCTTTTTGTAATTATATCTTTATTAAAAAACAAACAAACTGTACTTGGCTGATTTGTCTATTATTACCTAGTATACAAATGTATGTGTCACACTATGTTATGAAAAAACCTGGTTAACTTTGAAATTCCATTTGGTGAAAAATATTTTGGTTAATGCCCCAGCTTTAAAATAATTGTACACTTAGGTCTAAAGATCTATGACTATATGATAATTCAGGTAGAACTTCAGTTCCTTGTATCTGAAATACAGTAAATGGATTAAATCATTAAATCAAGGCTTCATTTTGTTACCAATAGAAAAGAAATAGATAGAAAGATGATGCAGAGAAGTGTTTATTTCAACTCATGTGTCCTCCAAAGCAATATTAGGAGATCACGTTGAAGAGGCATGAGTTATGAGTCTCAGTGAGGCACAGGAATAATATAATTTCCCTCAAAAGCAGTTCTCATTGCCTTGATAGCTTGAACTTCTGTTTATTGCTGTCATTCATTTCTAAAGCCCATCTATTTTAACAGCTTGGCAATTCTCAAAATCTAGTTTCCAACAAGGGTTGGATGGCACTGGGTCAGAAATATATTTCTTGCTTTTTAACAAGTGATTTACATATAGCAAATGAAGATTTACATATATTCATAATTTACTATTAAGCTTTGTAACCAATCATTTTCTAGCAACTAACCTTCAAAATGTCACCAAACTATTAGAGCAACATATGAATCACTACAGAAGCCAATTGCACCAGCATTTAGAATAAAAAAAGGGGTTATCTATCTTTCTTTGGCCATCTTCAATCTTTTCATGACAGTTTCTTCCTGAAGACAAGCATTTGTGGTTAATCATATTAATACACAATTTGTACAGGATTTCATAGACAGATGTCAAGTATTTTTTAGAGATTGTTAAAATATAATGAATACTGAAGCATTTCCTATAACCTACATGGCAAGAGTTTTATATTTGAACAGATCCAAAGACTAG
This sequence comes from Tropidonophis doriae, assembly GCA_026931265.2. Lineage (NCBI taxonomy): Eukaryota > Metazoa > Chordata > Lepidosauria > Squamata > Natricidae > Tropidonophis > Tropidonophis doriae. Next base: position 4,054 of record JAPKID020007067.1, on the reverse strand, counting down.
TATAGTTGTTGATGTTGTTAAGTAGGCCCCTAATATTTTGTAGTATTTAAATTTCTGTTTGTAGGAAATTCTTTGCCCATCAGTCTGCCCATCCTCATTGGCATATACTCCAGCACAGATGGTACAAAAATATACAGTGGCCAACATTAACATTTGGCTGTTCACCATCTTCAGGAGTTATTGGCTACAGTGCTTGATATTCTGGGTTGTAAATAATGCATTAACACTGAGAATATATCCTGTGGATGCCAAGAACAGGACATCTGACTTGGCAATAGGCAGACAGAAATGAGTGTTGCCGAATAGCTTTCATTGATGTTCAATGCCAATATTTTCCTCCTCATTATATTGCCAGGACTAGCACACAAATGAGCTAGGCTGCAGGCAAATGTTCATTTATCTTGTCAGCGTCTGACCAAGTAGCATCAAACTCCAAGCAAATACAAGCAATTTTATCTGCAAAAAACCTTGCAAAAATATCACCGTATTCTTCAGACAGTTCTTCCATCTCTTTACCTAGGGGAGTGTGGATATAGAGAAGTTCTGTAATGTTCTACATTTAGGCAAGAAAAAATGAATGCACAAGTATAGTACTATAGCTCCCTGGCTCAAGGATGAGAAGGATCTTGGAGTCCTAGTGGACAACCACTTAAAAATGAGCCACCAGTGTGCTTCAGCTGCCAAAAAGGCCAATGCAATGCTAGGCTGCATTAACAGGAATTGAATCAAGATCACGTGAAGTATAAGTACCACTTTATAATGCCTTGGTAAGACCTCACTTAGAATACTGCATCCAGTTTTGGTTGCCACAATGTAAAAAAGATGTTAAGACTCTAGAAATTAGTGTGCAGAGAAGAGCAACCACGATGATGAGGGGGACTGGAGGCTAAAATATAAAGAACGGTTGCTGGGATTGGGTATGGCTAGTTTAATGAAAAAAAGGACTAGGGGTGACATGATAGCAGTGTTTCAATATCTAAAGGGTTGCCACAAAAATGGGAGCACCTGAAGACAGGACAAGAAGTAATGGAGGGAAACTAATCAAAGAGAAGTAACTTACTGTAGAACTAAGGAGAGATTTCCTGACAGAACAATTAATCAGTGGAACAATTTGCCTCCAGAAGTTGTGAATGTTTCAACACTGGAAGTTTTTAAGAACAGATCAGACAACTATTTGTCTGAAATGGTGTAGGGTTTCCTGCCTGAGCAGGGAATTGGTCTAGAAGACCTCCAAGGTCCCTTCCAACTCTTATTATGTTACAAGTATAGAGATAGGTTTGAAGTACAGATATATCAATAGCCATGAGGTAAACATCAGCTTAGCCATGAAAAGAAGCAGTGAGTGAGGAGGAAAATGCCTATCTTGATTCTGAGAGGCTCAGGCTTCAGTAACTAGAGGAATAGATTTTTCACTATCATTATCACCAAGGAATGCTGTCAAATATGATCATACAATTTTGTTTTGATTGCATTTTGGCTTAGTTTTTTGCTGAAAGTGAATGGGGAAATTTCAGTGTAGCGTAACATTTACAGAATATGATTATTGATAGTATGGAAGGAACATTTTCCTTTATATTCTAAGTAAGGTACAGTCTTCGTGACTCCTCTGTATCTACAATTGTCTCATGCAGTTATCATAGTTAACCTATTTTCTCTGAGTTTAACACACCAAACATTAATCAATCAAGCTTTGTCTACACAATATACAAGCCAAAATAGGCTTGTCTGAGGCTTATAGTGAATGAAAGAAAGACTGTGCTTTAAGCATTTTATGCCAGCTATATAGTAATTGTGCATATATTCTTGAATGCAATTGGACAACTTCAAATTTAATTGAGCAAATTTACTAAATAACAGCAAACAAACAGGGATTGTTGTTTTAATGTATATAAAAGGATGGCTGTGCAGAGAGCCGTGGAACAATTCTGACTGAGACATGCCATTGTATTTCTCCAAATTTGGTTGGTGGGAAAAGAGAAAACAGCAATAGGGACACAAAAATTAGCTAACTGAAGGCTTCAGACCAATTGGAAGTGTCAGTGAAACTGACTGAATTAATGAAAGAATACAGTGGAACTGATTGTTGTAATTGCAACTGCATTATGAGATTTCATTTATTATCTGTGGCAAATGAAACCTTGTTTTTATTATTTTGTTGCTACTCAAACAATGTATCAATATCATACCGGTAGTCCAACTTACGACCACAACTGACCCCAAAATTTCTGCTATTAAGTGAGACATTTGTTCAGTGACCTTTTTTGCCTCAGTTGTTAAGTGAATCATTGCAGTTGTTAAGTTAGTAACATGGTTATTAAGCAAATCTGGCTTCTCCATTGACACTGCTTGTCACAAAACGTGATCAAAAGAGGTTGGGACACTGCAGCTATCATAAAAGTGAATTAGTTGCCAAGCATCTGAATTTTGATCACATGATCATGGAGATGTTGCAAAGGTCATCACTGAAAAATGTTCATAAATCACTTGTTTCAGTCATTTGTTGTAACTTCAGTCACTAAGAACTGTTGTAAGTCGAGGACTACCTATACTTGCTTTAGGCCTATGATGGCGAACCTATGGCACGCTTCCCACAGGTGGCATGCAGAGCCATTTCTGAGGGCATGTGAGGTGTTGCCCTGTCAGCTCCATCACACATGCATGCAATGGCCAGCTGATTTTTTGGCCTTGATTTTTGGTCATTTTCCCCCCTCTGGAGGCTTCCCTAAACAGACTTCTGGTTTGCGAGTTGGGCCGTTTTTCACCCTCTGGAGACTTCAGGGAAGCCTCCTGAAGCCTCCAGAGGGAAAAAAACGACCCAACACTCAACCTGGAAGTCGATTCCTGAAACTCCGGTTTGTGTGTGGAGCCGTTTTTCGCCCTCCTCAGGCTCCTAGAAAGCCATGCTGGAGATGTGTGTGTGTGTCATGCACGCATATGCAGGGGGCATGGCACGGGGGACATTAAATTATGGGGGTGGCCACGTGAAAAAGGCTCGCCATCACTGTTTTAGGCCATGGCATTGTCCATGGCATTCATCAAAGATTGCAATCTGATCATGATAGGTTAAATAGGAAACACAGGAAGCTTTTGGAGAGGAGAGAGCAGCAGCATCTAGGTTTCCAAGACTAAATCTTTTAAAATAGTTTTAATAGAATGAAAAATATGATAAAGGAATAAATAATAAAAGCATAACAAAATGTTGCTTATGGGGGTTATATTTTAATTGCTTTAGATATCATTCATCAATTATTTCAAAAGTGTAATCTTCTAAATCACCTGTGTTTCATTCAGTTCCTCTTTGTTCTGGATAACTGGATAACTTCTTCACCATCCTTCTAAACAAACGATATTCCCAGACATACCCAGACCAAACATTACTTGAATCCATATTCCAGCTGAGTTCCTGATTACCTATTTATGTTAAATAAATAGCACAGAATCTGACCATAAGATTCCTCATAATGTCATTAATTTTCCACTGAAACTATTCCCATCTCTTGGGACCTCCTCCCACCCCAATGGATGCAATTTCCTTGTCTTCATGCGGCTGGCAAAGAATATGTCTCCTGATTAGGATTAGGTAGTTTTGTTTTATTTCCAATAGCTAATTAGCATTTTGTAATGTTGCCAGCCTTTTTCATAAATACAAAATTGGAGGTGATTTTGCTCAGTCTTGGGAACGATCTTCTTTCTGTTCCAGGCTGCTGGATATTCATTTTCAAGAATCATGCTATTCATGATTCTTCAGGAAAGGAAAATGGAGCTCAGAATAAGGGTCGGGTGGGGGGAAGGGGGGCATTTTTTTAAGGGCAACCATTAAGCCAATTTCTTATGTCTTTAAGTTCTTAATTGTTGTAAGTCACGAAAGTAATATTTTTTTTAAGATTTATTGGTTTCAATATTATTATTATTATTTATTTATTATTTATTTAGATTTATAAAACCGCGCCTCTCTCCCCGAAGGGACTCGGGGCGGGGCACAGGAATTAAAAAACATATAAAACATAACCATCAATAAATATTAAAACCAAATTAAATAATGCTCACCCTGTGC
>JAPKID020007066.1:0-10407 GCA_026931265.2 Tropidonophis doriae | reverse complement strand
TGTTCTCAGGTATTCCCACCTCTTCTCCCCCCTAAGATGCTGAGATCTTAATCAACGGTAGTTTAAGCAACCAACTTACCTCGTGCAAATTGAGTTCTTTGACTTTTTCCTTTAGGATAACCTGGAAATAAAGAATCAGGGGAATGCAATCATTGCAAAAGACAGAAAAAACCAGAATATAAGCCCAAAATTTTCTTTATAAATATGTCTTCATATATACATTTTCCCCCAACCTCTTGTGGCCCAGCAGCAAAGTGGGGAGGGTTGGGGAGGAACTTGGGCCAGTCCTGGAGTCTGGGGAAGGCTTGGAGGAGGGCTGTGTGTCGGAGGCAGAGAGGGGGTCAGGACCCTCTGACAGTTATCAGCTGCCTTCAGAGTTGGAGATCAGTGAGGCAGAAGAACAGCTGGAGCCTGTTCCCAGTGTGCGCATGCGCAGAATGGCCAGATGAAGCTAAAGGACAGGGGTCAACTTGGAAGCAAGGCCAAAGGGGACGATGAATGGCCCCTCCCAGAGGAAATAAAAGAGGAGTGGAGTTTGCAGGAGACAATTGGTCCGTTTGATTGTTAGATTCGTTTCAGGAGTGTGAAGATCTGTCCGTGAATCTCAGTGACTCTGTGCCCAGTCTTTCCTTGCACAGCACCTCATCTGGGAAAATATTTACATGGCAGCTTTCCAAGCTAGATAAGGTCTGTGGTCATAAATATCCCTTTGAAAGATGGTTTGCCAGGGCTTGGCTGAATGTGAAGGAGAGAAATTCACATCCATTAAATAAAAGGGGTTCGGCCGGTACCCGGACTCTGCCCCGTGCTTTTTGGGGAAGCCTCGGTCAAAAGAACTGCTATCCTGTCTCCCCTGGTCCTTCTTTTCATTAAACGAGACATTCCCAGTTCCTGCAACTGTTCTTCATATGTTTCAGCCTCCAGTCCCCTCATCCTCTTTCTTGCTCTTCTCTGCACTCTTTCTAGCGTCTGCACATTTTTTTTTGTTTTGTTAATATTGTGGCATCCAGAACTGGATGCAATATTCCAAGTGTGGCTTTACCAAGGCAGTAGAACATAACTGCTGCAATGAATGAGATTTTACTCTCCATTTACCATATTTTTCGGAGTATAAGACGCACTGGAGTATAAGACGCACCCAGGTTTTGAAGAGGCAATTTTTTTGAAAAAAGTAGGTAGGTAGATAGAGGGATAAAGAGGGAGAGAAAGAGAGAGAAATGCAGTAGGTAGGTAGGGAGAGAGAGTAGGTAGGTAGGTAGAGTGCGAGAGAGAGAGAGAGAGATACAGTAAGTAGCTAGGTAGGGAGACAGTGTGTAGTTAGGTAGGTGGGTAGGTAGATAAAGGGATAGGGAGAGAAATACAGTAGATAGGTAAGTAGGGAGAGAGTATGTTTACATAGATAAGTAGGTAGAGGGATAGAGAGAGAAAAATAGAGAGAGAAATACAGTAGATAGGGGGCAAGAGAGAGAGAGAAGGAAGTCTCTGGAAGCCTCCATAAGGGTATGGTGCATGGCCCTTTTGATGAAGGGGCGGGGTTTCAGGAGGCAAAAAAAATGCTGTATTCAATGTATAAGACGCACCCAGATTTCAGCCTTTTTTAAGAAGAAAAAAGCAGCGTCTTATACTCCGAAAAATATGGTACACTGCCTGGATAATGGGGGGAAAACTCAAGACTCACCTGCTTATAGGCGTAAAGTTCTTTATGAGCTTGATGCCTTAACCTGGAAAGCAAAAAATAAATATACATATATGTAAAAGGAGACACACACACACACACACACAGGTCAACCTACACAAAATACAGGTAGCTCCCCTCAGTTCTCCTCCTCTCTGCAAACTCTCCGTTCTTTAAGCATTGATGACGTTACCTAGTTGGGTCATGAAACGCCTGCAAGGAAACAGCCCAGCTCAGAGAGTCCCAATGGCCTCCTATCTTTCTTATGTCGGGTGCCAGGGTGACCAAATAAGATACCAAAGGTTTCTGGCCCTCAAAATGTACAATTTGTCCCCGAGAGAGAAAAGATAAAAGCGGTTGAGCAGCTGGTACGGAGAGACAGAAGGGTTCTCTCAAAAGATACAACACCGTTTTTTGTTTTGTTTTTTAAGCATTGTCCCATCGATGAAACTCCGTAAAAACACGGAATTTATAGCTCTGGTTTTCCTCCCTTCTGTGAATTAAAAACGCACGCACATATCGCCCAAAACACTACTCTTTGGGACAAAGGAACATCAAACGTTTGGAGGCCCTAGTGCGCTGTAGACATTATCTTGGGAGAACAATAAAGGAAGATTCCACTAAGTAATCCTGTGAATCACTCGACTTTGAAACAAAGAAGGATAAAAGGCAAAAGTTCGTCAGCGTGGCTGAAAGAGGCAGAAGGAGCTGAGCAAATAAGAAGGATAATGGGCTTTGGAGTACCACAGAAGTACAAAGAGGTTGAGATAGTGGGTAAAGAGCACTTTCTACTTTAAATTATATATTAATTATATTGTGCTGGTCTTGTTTCACACTCTTAACATAGAATTCAATGATGTATTTAAACAAAAAAACAGAATTTGCTGTTTTGGGGGGCACAGATCTCCTGATGAAATGCCGCAGCATGGGTGTGCAAGGCCGCCTGAGTGTCATCGGTGTGCAAGGCCGCCTGCGACAGAACGGAAGAACCTGAGTGTCGCGGGTTGGATCGGAGAGGATTAATTCAGAGTTTGCTTTTGAAAGATTCCTGCTGACCATCTGGTCTGACATCTTGTGAGCTGCAACACTGAGGGTTGAACCCAAAGCTCTGCGATTGGGCCTTTCCAAATTCTATATAGGAACCTCACGAACAAAAGTCAACTGTCCTGGGTGGTCTTCTCCATGTCATCTCCACCACTTTCTTGTTTTGTATCCATCTCCATCTATTTCTCCTCCAGCTTCGCCTCCATCTCGTCTCCATCCCTGTTAGATGCATCTCTATCTCATCTCCCTCATTCTCCATCGCATCTCCTTCTTCTTCATCTCCCTCTTCACCTTCATCTCTTTCACTTCCTTCTCTATCTCCTTCTCAATCTCCATTTCCATCTCATCTCTATCGCCATCTCCTGCATCTTCATCTCATCTCTCCAGCTATCTCTATCTCCCTCCTCTATCTCATGTCCTCCTTCTCCATCTCCTTAATTTCCTTCTTTGTCCCCCTTCTCCCTCCTTCATTAGCTTCTCCATCTCCTTCTCAATCTCCATCTCCATTTCCTTCTCCATCACCGTCACTTCCTTCTCTATCTCATCTCTCTCTCAAGCTCTCTATCTCCCTCCTCCTCCATCTCATCTTCTCCATCTCCTTCATTAACTTCTCCATCTCATCTCCATCTCCTTGCCAATCTCCATCTCTATCTCCATCACCGTCTCCTGCCTCTTCATCTCATCTCCCTCTCCAGCTATCTCTATCTCCCTCCTTCTCCATCTCCTCCATCTCCTTCTCCGTCTCCTTCATTAGCTTCTCCATCTCAACTCCATCTCCTTGCCAATCTCCATCACCGTCTCCTGCATCTTCATCTCATCTCCCTCTCCAGCTATCTCTATCTCCCTTTCTCCATCTCATCTTCTCGGTCATTTCCTTCTCTATCTCCTCCTCTCTCCTTCGTTAGCTTTTCCATTCTATCTCCTTGTCAATCTCCATCTCTATTTCCACTTCCTTCTCCATCTCATCACCATCACCTTCTCCTTTGCTCCCCTCCTCTGCTTCAACCCTGCTCCCATCAACTCCACGAAGTTTGCGATACCCTACTCTAGTGAAGACTAAAACATCCAACCCTCAACAACCATCATCTCACCTACATGTCCTACAACCTGGGGCCCCTGGAGCTGACATCTATTTGGGAGGAATTCAAGGTTTCCCAGAATGAGCAGGCCCTACAATGTCAGTCACCAAGCCATTAGCGCCCTGCATAACCATCTGGGTTAGGATGCAATGAAATTTGCATTGTTTTTCTGTTTTATCTGCTAAACAAGTGAACATAATTTCCCTTTACACTTCCTCATCTGTTCCCCTGTGGGCCGGAACTTGCCTTGGTTTAATCTTGGCTCCCCGTTGTGCAATTTATACACTCAGCAAGCACAACTGACCGAACTGACTCTGAAGCAAGAAGCCAGCCAAGTGACTAGGCGCTCATGCTACAAACGCTTGCTTAATCCCCCTCTGCTTCAAAACACCAGAAGGTGGGGCTTTGCAGAAGCTGTAAGCAATCTGATCGCTTTCCAGAGGAACGGCTTCACCCCTGCTAAAATCCTGCCCCGCCCCATCCCCCAATCCTCCATCTGCACTTCCTCTTAAAACAGGAGTCTGCAATCTGCAGCTCTGGAGCCGCATGCGGCTCTCTCTTCATCCCTCTGCTGTGACTCTGTGACCAGTCGGCTCAATTGATAGGGCTTTCTTTTAGGACAGGTAGAGGAAAAAGGACGCTGAGCTAGGAGGAGACTCTATGGTGGTGGGGGGAACCAGACTTCTGGTTGGCAGGGGAAAAAGGACGCTGTGCTAGGAGACTCTATGGTAGGGGGGAACCGGACTTCTGGTTGGCTCCAGAATTGAAGGCAGGGTGGGGTGGAGCTTCCGGTTAAGATCTGAATGTTGCCGACCCCTGTCTTAAAACAAAGTTCAGATTAACCCAAAACCAGCGTGTCAATTTCCCCCCAAAACGATGATCCAGGTGCCCCCAAGTAGGTGGGATTGGATTTGGACTAGACCTAAAACTAATTTGCAATTTTGCAATTAGACCTAGCTCTGGGATTACACCGAAGAATAATGTGGCAATTTTGTACTTAGACCTAAAGCTAGCTTTGCAATTAGGCTAGCTTTGGGTCTTGGATCAGACCCAAGATTAACTTTGCAATTTTGCAATTAGATCCAAGACTAACTTTGCAATGAAACCCAGGTTTTGGATTAAATCCAAGACTGACTAGCTGTCATTTTTCAAGATTTAACTTTGCAAATAGGCCGAGCTCTAGGATTAAGCCAAAGAAGAACTAGACAAATTTGCAATACTACTCAAGATTAACTTTGAAGGTAAAGGTAAAAGTTCCCATCGCACATAATGTGCTGGTCGTTCCTGACTCTAGGAGGGCGGTGCTCATCTCCCTTTCAAAGCCGAAGAGCCAGCGCTGTCCGAAGACGTCTCTGTGGTCATGTGGCCGGCATGAATCAACGCTGAAGGCGCATGGAACGCTGTTCCCTTCCCACCAAAGGTGGTCCCTATTTTTCTACTTGCATTTTTTTTACATGCTTTCAAACTGCTAGGTTAGCAGAAGCTGGGACAGGTAACAGGAGCTCACTCCATTACGTGGCATTAGGGATTCGAAACACTGAACTGCCAACATTTCTGATCAACAAGCTCAGCGTCTTAGCCACTGAGCCACCGCATCCCTAAGGAACCAAAAGGAAATCCAAAAGGAAATCTCTATCCTATCTCTGGGAACAGGTCACCAACCAGAAATAAGCAGGAAAAAACTTTCATTCTCCCAGCCTACAAAGCAGCGAAAATTATTTGAGCCTCTTTATCTTCTCAGATGGCACCATGGCAACTGAATTCTATGCCCAGGGTAGCCAATCACACTAACTACATCTCGTGTTTTTGCAAAGGTAAGTAAGGTGCAAACTAAATTTAATAGCACGTTCTTGTCTATCAATAAAGGATGATTTGAATATTGAATGGGTCAACTATCTATGGAGATTCTCAGTCATCCAAAAGGTCACGGTTGTCTGGACTTACTTTTTTTCTCTTTTTGAAAACATTTCACTTCTCATCCAAGAAGCTTCTTCAGTTCTGAAGCGCTGAAGAAGCTTCTTGGATGAGAAGTCTGAAGAGATTCTCAGTCATCCAGGCCATGGTTGTCCTCAAGGAGCTTTTTTCAGGAGGCCACTTGGACTTTCTTGTTTTTGTTTTGAAGACGTTTGGCTTCTCCTCCAAGGAGCTTCTTCAGCTCTGACTGGATGGAGGGGAATGGAAAGATTGATACTCCTTGCTGACAGCTGGCCATCTGCGTCCTTTTAGAGGGTCGATGAAGCCCCTTGGAGGCCCGGTGGCTGAGTGGGCGTGGTCATGGTAGGCGTGGCCTACTTGGCCTCCTGCACCCCCGGGGCGTGTGTGTGCTCCGGAGGCCCCCTAGAGGCTGGAAAGCAGCCTGTTTCTGGACTTCCGTGAAGCTCATTCTTCGCCCTCCCAGAGCGTCCGCGTGGCCTCATCCTTACCTGGCATGATGAACGGGCCGCGTGGAGACTCCTGGGATGGGCGGTGTGGGTGGGGCCAGCCAGTCCTCGCAACAACTGGCTCAGCGAACCGGATGCAAAATTAAGATCAGGTTCGCCTGAATCCACCCCCTGCTCCCGAGGTCACGTGATTCCCCTTTGGCAACTTTCTGACCCGCAAAGCCAGATTCCTTGAACCGCACGGTATTTATTTCACTCCTGCAGCAGTTCAGTTAACAACCGGGCCACGAAGTGTCTTAAAACAGGCAACATTCAATGAACCCATGTTTTGCTTAGCGACCCAAATTTGGAGCTCCCTTGCAGCTGTAAGCCGAGGACTGCCTGCATAGCTCTCCCCTTGACTCTCTGGAGTCCAGTCCTTGTGTGAGTCTGAAACGCCACCGTCCCTGGCCTCCCAGGGAGCGTTTTAAGAAACACATCCGTTGTTTTTTCCCCCTCCGAATCAATTCATGTCTCTGCTCACCTCAGTCACATTCATAACCTTGATTGCCGCCAGCTGCCCTGTTTTCACGTGGCGACCCTGGAAAAAAGATAAGAGAAGAAGCCATGAGGCCAATAAAAGCTGCCTCAGCATAGCCCAGCCAATGCCCTGTAAAGCCAATGCGCCGAATCCATCGTTTTGAAATCCATCCTGATAAAACGGCCGTTTGAAAGCCGCATTCAGACCAATTCAAACAATTTGCACAGCGCCTAATGGGAAATCGATATTCTGCCGCTAGGGCAATCTAACGTCATGATTTAACACTGGAAGCCGCCCAGAGTTCCCCACGTTGGTCAGCTGGGTGGCAAAGAAATGTAATAAATAAAGTAAAAAATAAATAACATCCACGGCAATGGGGACAGGAGGGAAATCTGTAGGAAAGTAGGAGTTTCTTCTGTGCAAACCACCAGATTTCCAGTCAGTGAACTGTTTTGCAAATCTAATCGATGTTCTGACCGAGGCTTCCCCAGAAAGCCCGAGGCAGAGTCCTGGACTTAACAAAGCCCCTTTTAGCAAACAAATATGAATTTGTTTCCTGGCTAAGCAGGGGGTTGGACTAGAAGACCTCCAAAGTCCCAACTATTCTGTTCTGTTGTAGTCTAGATTTCTACTCTACTCTACTCCATTCTAAAATGATTTGCGATCTACACAGATGTGCCTCAAAATCTCTCACTCCCATACAAAGATCAATGTTGTAAAATACTCGCTGTAGCTCAACCTCAGATTTGCCCTCAGTTTCTACCCAGCTGATGTCATGGTTGGAGTTCCTGTATAGGAAACCATTATTTCCAACGGTTTCCAGGCATTGAAAATTTCACAGGGCAGAGTGAAGCCCTCCTAGACAAGCTGGCACCCTAATTTAAATCCCAAGCATTACCAGCAGCAAAATATTCTTCTAACTTCCCTGGTCGATTAAATCAAGAATGTTTAGATCACTGGGAAATCTTTGCCCAAGTTAATTTATTGAAAGTCCTGGTCAGCTGCTAGTCGCAATAAAACTAGAATGAAAAAGCACGGGAATTAAGCTTTATCCATTGGCTACTAATGAAGTTACATTAACACTGATAGGAATAATTCTTGGAAAATTACTTTAATGCAGTGCAGAGGTCTATGGCTAATTCTGGTTAATTAATAATACCCAGAGGGGATGGGAGGGAAATGCAATAGTTTAATATATACACAGACAGTTAAAAAAAGCGGATTGCATTTCAATAAGTGGTTGAATTTCGTATGGTTTACAAAATGTTGCATCGTGGGTTGACGACAGCTAATCAGGGAAGATTCATCGTTTTCTCAATTTTAATGAGTTTTTCGGCCCTAAGGAATGGAAAAATGAGCCCGAGAGGGTTTAATTTCTAAGAAAGACCTTTCCCTTTGGGTTTCATCATTCTGGAGAAAACTTTTCCAGGAATAAAACTTCAAAAATGAGCTTTCTGCTTGGAAAGGGGGAAAGGTTTGGTCTCCTACGGCAGAGATCCCAACAGAATTTTCTACGTGTGCCCCCAATGTCAGCTATTACCTCAAAGGTGCATTAAATCCCCTGTCCTGCCCTGCTTCTTCTTTGCCTTCTGAGGTAAATTTATAGGGAGAAATCAACCCAGGGAAGACTTTAAGCCTCCTATTCCCATAAGCGCCCACCAATAGCTAAATGATGGATATACTAGCAGCTGGAGAGAAAAGGACATAATTCCTTAAGGGCCTCCGAGGAACATCTGCTTGAAGTCACCTAGAAGCAAGATATTAAACAAGGGCTTTTAAAGGGAAGATTCAGTGTCTTCCCTGAAGCCACATTTAGATGTTGGAAAGGGTCCTGCATATCAATAGAAGAAAGTTGAGCAGAGGGTTGAACTGGTGTGTGTGTGTGTGTGTGTGTGTGTTTGTGTGTGTGTGTGTGTCCTTGGTGGTCTCTGAGCTTGGTGGTTTTCTTGTAGACGTTTCATGACCCAACTAGGTAACATCATCAGTGCTAGCAGGACGTAGCATAGAGTCCCCTGCTTGAGCAAGGAGTTGAATCAGAAGCACCCTTTGCTCTAATCCGCCAGGGTTTGGACCACCTGAATTCTTTCACACCAAATGTCACCTCTTACAGATATTCAGAGATTTAGTGAGCCCTGGTGGCGCAGTGGTTGGAATGCAGCATTGCAGGCTGACTGCCCATTGCCAGGAGTTCGATCCTGACTGGCTCAAGGTTGACTCAGCCTTCCGTCCTTCCAAGGTGGGTCAAATGAGGACCCAGATTGTTGAAGGGCAAGAGGCTGACTCTGTAAACTGCGCAGAGAGGGTTATAAAGCACTGCGAAGTGGCATGTAAGTCCAAGTGATGTGGCTACATGTTTATTTTACAGGCTCCGTGCACACCATCCAACCTCTGCCATGGAACACTTAGCGCCCAGTTACAGATCTGAAATTCCTAAAGAGGGACAGGAATAGATCAAAAGCCATGGTGGTGCAGTGGTTAGAGTGCAGTACTGCAGGCTACGTCTGTTGCCTGCCGGCTGCCTGCAATTTGACAGATCGAATCTCACCAGGTTCCACGTTGACTCATCCTTCCCAGGTGGGTCATATGAGGATCCAGATTGGTGGGGACAAGAGGCTGACCCTGCAAACCGCTTAGAGAGGGCTGTAAAAGCACTATATAAAGAGGTATATAAATCTAAGGGCTCTTGCTAAAAGAAGCTGAAAAGATCAGGATCAAAATAATTCAGCATCCCCAAGCTTCAATTTAGCAAGTGTATGCAGGGCCACACGGAAGTTGCTAAAGAGTGTCTTCAAGCCACAACTGGCCTACTTCACAACAGCAGGAATGGGCCAGCTGTTTCCCACATATGCGCAGCAGGGATGTAAATCTCCCAAACGTTTGGATGTCCAGAGCCTGCAACAATTTGCCATTTCATAGACCGGTTCAAATCCATTTAGGTGAGACAGGCATCAGCACCAACACGAAGAAGCGCCTGATGAAGCTGAGACAGACACGGAGGAAGGGAGGAAGGCTGCAAATAAATCAAAGCAGAGGAAGAGTCTAACTTTCAGGATGCCGCATTTGTTGTAGGAGAATACAGGAAGGAGTGGTTTCCCCTCGGCCTTCCGTTTTCCTGCAGCTCTACAGCTGAAGCTCGGACAGTAAAGGAAGTCTCCTTTTTTAAACACACACACACACATCAAAGAATCTGTAAGCAGTTGGCAAGGCTTATCTAGAGGAAACAGTCAACAGATTGAAAGCTCAGCACCATAATAGAATCATTATTCTGTGGTTAATCTTTGGTGAGATTCACAACCTTTGGGGCTAGTTGGTAGCTCAATAGCTCGAGTCCTAACCAAGGACCTAGGAACTGTCAAGGTAACGTCGGAGGATAGAAGCTGGATAGAGGATAGAAGCTGTTCCAAACAGGGTGGCCCTTTGGAGAGTTAGAATGCTCAAGTCTGGCAAACCTAGAACCTCCATAGAGCGAGGTAGCCCTTTAGGTCTTGCTCCAAGGGCTCCAATCACAATCAGGACAACACAATTTCCTCCTCCACAGTCGCTCAATTTCAATTTGCAAGTCCCGGTAGTTTGTGATTTTTTCTTGCTGCTTATTTTCAATTCGTGCATCACCAGATATTGCAATGTCAATGAACCATACTTTTTTCTTTTCAATTATTGTTATATCAGGTGTGTTGTAGGACAAGTGCCTGTCAGTCTGAATTCTGA
>JAPKID020007064.1:0-10408 GCA_026931265.2 Tropidonophis doriae | reverse complement strand
GGCCAATTTTGCCGGTTGAATGCCGAAGCCCCCGCGCGTTGGGCTGGTGGCAGCTGATTAAGAGCCGTGATTTACGGCGAAGTTTCTCCGGCCTCTCCCCCTCCTCCCATCTCCCCCTCTGTCAAAGAGGAGGAAAAGGGGACGACCCCTGTTTAAAAGGCAGCGATTTGGGGGAGACAGAGAAGAACTGCATCACCCAGAAGGCTCAAACAGCCCCTCCCACTTTTCGTGGAAAGCAGCCAACAACAACAAAAAAGTAGGAGTTCTAAATAGCCCCAACAGGGCAGCAATCAGTTGGTCACAGATTAAATACAGTCTCTATTACGACTTTGCCTGGTAATCTGTTACTTCTGACAATAGCAGCGTCTAGATTTATGTAAGTGCCCCTCACCTGTCCACACGGCTAACCGTGGGTATATTTCACAGCCCAGAGGCAGCCAAGAAAGATTGGTTGAGCTGCTGGGGGAGGGGGGAACCCTCTCTCTCTCTCTCCCTCTCCCTCTCTCTCTCTCTCCCTCCATCTCTCTCTCCCTCCATCTCTCTGTCTCCCTGTCTCTGTCTGTCTGTCCTTCCCTCCCTTCCTATCATTGAGTTTTCTAAAAAGAAGATTGGGCAGTTATTTGCCTCAAAGGGTATGGGGTCTCCTGCTTGAGCAGGAGGGTGGACTAGAAGATCTCCCTTCCAATTCTATTACAGGTAGTCCTCAAATTGTAACAGTTCATTTAGTGACTGAAGTTACAGTGGCACTGGAAAAGTGATAACTACTTCCCGCAATTATGTTGCAGCTTCAAGCAATCGCTGAATGAAACTGTTGTAAGAGTCAAGGACCAGCTGTAGACTCTTACATACTCCTTCCTCCCTACTCAGCATCAACCCCGGAGACCTCTTTCTCCTTCTCCTTTTCCTCGTGAGGCCATCAACACACACAAACAAATAGACAAATAGACACACAGAAACACACCCTCTTAACTTCTCTCCTTTGAAAACCTTCTTCCCACAAATCTGGTCCTCAGATCATCATCTTCAGTATGGTTGGGGAAGGGGGGAACCCTGATGGGATGGAGACCCTTTCTGGACCAAATCAGAGCCGCAAAGACCCTGTGAAATCTTTGTTCCTGCCAAGCTGCACCCAGGTTTCCCCCGGAAAAAGCCTGATTTATGAGCTTGTCAAAGGCACCATTGTTGAGGAAGGCAATCAGAAAACACTTACCTAGCGAAACTGAAGCGGCTGCCTTTTCATGGGGCTAATTTGTATAACTTCCCATGGAGGAACTTGGGAAGGATTTGATGAGGCATAAAATGATGATTAATGCATTTATTGGCCCATTACTCATCAAAGGGGGATAGTAGATCTTTTCCCTATTGGACGTTGACTCCAGGAGCCTAGAGGAAGAGCCAAGACCAAATCTCCTTTTCTTTTTCCTATCATGGGGTCTCCACCACTCACACCTGCGTCACCTGAAGAATACCTGAGCTGGAACAAAGCATCAGGGGGAGGGAGAGAGATGAACATCCATCTCATTGGCTGCTAAGTGAGAAACGAGACGGAGAAATATAGCTAGCTCTCGACTTACCTCCTGCAACCAATCCCAACAATTCTATCACTAAGTGAGACAAGAGGGCTTTGCTCAGTTTTGTGACCTTTCTCACCACAGTCATTAAGTGAATCATTGTCCCTAAATTAGTAACATGGTCATTAAGTGAATCTGGCTGCCCCCCCCCCAATGATGTGGTTTGTCAAAAGGTGCCAAAAGGGGATCATGTGACCCCAGGACACTGTGACCATCATAAATATGAACCAATTGCCAAGCATTCCCAAGATGTCACAGTATGAATATTCATAGACTGGAAGAGACATGGCAACAGGGTCAGCCAATGTGGGCTGAAGCAGTATTTGCTGGAGACAGCTGGGAGCTTGGGCGTGGCTTTGCTTAGTACTACAGCTCTGAGTCTGTGCAAGCTCAAAACTAGCCTGAGTTCTGAACTGAAACTGAAAACCAACCATTCCTCTCTACCACGTTGGAAAACCTGCTTTTGGTATTGTATATTTATTGGATGTGTTATATGTATATAAAGAAAAGTTAATGAATCCTGTTGAATCAGTTAACTGTGTGTGTTTTCTGGATGAGATTGCTGCAACAATCTCTCAACAAAGAGTGTGCTTTCAGAGTAGACAATCCAGCTCACGCAAGTCACTCAATGAACCTAAGAGTATGAGGGGTGCTTGGATTTTATAATGTGTACCCCAACCTCTTAAAGTTACTGAGATCTACCTGAGAAAGATTAAATCTCTTTAAGAACAGTGGAAATGCTCCCATTGGAAATAACATCAGTGCTCTGAAAAGGAGATTTTAAGTGTTCTAGTAAGTAGTTTGTTACCACAAGTAAACATGGTGAAACTGTGGTCAAGATCAGAGGTAGGTTCTTACCAGTTCACACCGGTTTGCTGGAACCAGTAGTGGAAAAATGGCGACTGGGTCTCTGAACTGGTAGGGACGGCATGCTTTACCTTTTTAAATGTTCTGCGCATGCACAGATCTATTTATAAGCAACTGCGCGTGTCAGGCATGTGCATGAGCAAAGCAAGTGTGCACAGGCAAAATCGTGCACACACTGAACTGACAGTAATGTCAGCAGACACCCACCTCTGGTTAAGATGGCATATTTGGTTCTACACAGAAATAAATGAGAAGGAGAGGAAAAAAATCTTCCAATTCTGCAGGAAATACCTCCTATTGCTTCCCAAACAATATTTGCAAGAATAAGCAACAAAAAAAGATCTTTTTATTGAATGAACCAAGTTCCTATCTATGCTGAAAACTCATAAGCAAATATTGATCTTAAACACCTCGGTCAAAACAAAAATATTATAGAGTGGCCCCAAGCAATATGGGATATTCTCTTTAAATCTGGGGGAAAAATTAGTAGCTAAGGGATGATCAGAGTCAAATTAATTGATATTTAGTGCATGTTCCTGTGAATTTTAGTGTTTGAGCACACACGTAGGGGAGAAGTGACTGCTGATTGAGATGCTGAAGAATAAAAGGAACATCAATGAAATGAGAGAATTAGCATTTTTTGCAATCTGTAAAAAGAATTTCTGGTTAGAAACCTGTTCAGAATATTGTGGAGCTGGTAATCTTTTTTTTATCTGATGGAAGGAAAGAAGATTTATTCCAAAGTGTGCATTTATGTGTCTGGCTGGCTCTGTTCTTCCTTCCCTCCTGGGATTATTACACCCTCAACATTCTTCCTTTTTGTGGAAAAAGCCCCCTGCTCTATTTCCATAATCCCAGCAATATTTTAAAGACCTTATGATTTATTTATTTTTTACACCTGCTGTTATAAAGATGTATGGAAGAGGATGGTTCCTGCAACCTTAGACAATGACAGTTTTGGGATATAATTGCTTTAATGTGGGCAATTAAGACTAAGTGCATGTAGTTTTAGTGACTGTCTTACATCCCCCTGAAACATTACAATGATCAATACTCATGATTTGTAAGTTGCTTCTTATTGATCGAATGGTAAAAATCTCTGACCTTCTTTTGAGGAAGCGATTTGCTAAATTATGACATCCCATTTAAGTCTTTCTCAGTTCAAAGGTGAGGAGTAATGGTATGGCGGACTGGTGTTGCATGGGTGGAGGAGGTTATGCTTAGGTGGTAAGATGAAAAATGTATTTTGCCTGAAAAATGAAGATTTCCTCACTTCACAGTCCTTTCACACATGAATGGGGACCATCTATGTCTATTGAATTGGGCGGTTTATACATTCAATAAATAAATAAAATAAAAACAAACTTGTTAACATCATGTGACAATTACACCTTTAACACCAACCACAACACCTGCCTATTTCAGGTCCTTGGGAAAGACTTGATGGTTGGACTAAACTGCCGAATCCCATCTAAAGACATGGCTGACTCTGCGACCAACCATGATAATAACAGCACCAAAACATCTGGAGCACCTCATGAACCCCTTCGGCATTGACAAAATCCCCATCGGTCAATTGCAAAAGGCACTTGATTTAGAAGAGTTTACATCCTACAATGATACTTTTTATCACCAACAAACAACACCTGTCTATTCCAGATCCTTGACTCAATATGTCCAGGCTAAACACCTGGCTGATTGGCTAGAAACAACAACAATAATGTATGATTTTAGCATTGGGCTTATAAAATTCAAAACGCTCAATCCGCATATTTCTTTACCGCTAATTGCTTTGTCGTTTTTCAAGCTTATTAACTATGTCACTTGGGTGACTTTTCCTCTTTCAGGCTCCAGCTATAATATTTAATATAAATGATTCTCCCTAATTTGCAAGTCTTTGAAGTCTTTTTGAACGTTTCAATGATTGATAGGGTTTATTCACCTCACAGTTCAAAGTTTTGATACAGGATTAAAACAACAATCAGAACAAATTGCTTGGCAGGGAATCAAAAGTCTAATTTTCTATTTGGAATGATGTCCTCTTTCTCTTGATCTGCAGCAGACAATGATTGTGATAAGGAAGAATCAAGAGGTTCTTGGTTTACCTTCTGGAAATTGAGAACACTGTAATTACTCATCCTGGAATTGACTGATTGGCTTTGGTCATGACAATATCAAAGTCAAATAAGGTAGCCTATACTCCAATTTGAATAAAATCAGTTCTGAGAAAATTGCCAGGAGATTCCCCCACTCGTAGGGGAAGGATATTGCAAATTCTCCATTCCCACCGCATTCTGGGTCCAGCCAGAGGTGGTATTTGCTGGTTCTCCAAAATACTCAAAATGTCCACTACCAGATCTACACAACCTGTCAGAACTTGCTGGATTTCACCCCTGCTTCATCCTGACTTTTTGGATTCTTTCACAGACACTCCTAGTAAAAGTAAAAACAACACAAAGTCCATAAGAATGGAGGGTCTTGCTCCAGATCGCTAAATCAAAAATGAGCATTGGGCATCGTGTATTCCAGGTTTAATTTAGCAGATAACTGGCAGGAGCAGAAGCTGAATTCCCCACCCCCACTCCCGCCACTGGCCAAATAACTAGGATTGGGAATTGAGGAAGTTGCCATGTTTTACCTCAGATAAAAGGTAGATATGACTTTCAAGCTATCTGTGTGGGCCCAAAAGTTCCACCTGTAAGATAACCAATACAGGAATTCACACAACCTCTCTCTTAACAAAACAACAAACAGGCCTAGGATAGACAGTCAAGAAGGATCCACGAAGCTCTTCTTGGAAATATGTCTTTTCTTGCCCCCCCCTCCCCCAATGTTCAACTCCACAACGAAACTAGGCACGTTTGTTCTGGGATGATTTAGCCCGTTTTGAAGACAAATTGCATCATTTAATCTCTCTCGGTGACATCTTGCTTGATCAAACAGTTGTCAAGCTGTTTGTGGTTTCAATGGCTATTAAGCATTTTCTTCCCTGGCTAAACGAGCACATTTGCGATCTGCCCTCTAGCTATTCATAAATTGATATTATGTTGGTGAAACAAGGCCTAGCTGAACGTCGCAGATTCCTGGGGGCTAAAAAGACCTTTGAAGAAAATATTTCTATAGCGTTTTGCAAACTTCAACCCCTTTTCCCTCCTCCCTCTTCTTCTCCTCACCCCCCACCCCCACCCCATAACTCACTTCTAGCCCAAAGGCAAAATACTTTGCCATTATCTCCCTTGGAACACGCACTAAGTCTCTGCTATTTGTGCAGAGCTAAGCTGTTTGCGTTCCTCCGTGTGAGCTGGAGAATATCAGGAAAGTCACCCTTCCAGTTTATCAGCAAGGTGAAAAGCCCCTCTATAAGGGACAAATCTCCTTCGTGTGATCCATTATCCAATTTATATCCTGCCTTTCTGTTAATTCCAACATTCAGACTTTAGACCATCATTAACATCTAAGCTAACATGAAAACCAGCCGTTACATCAATATGGCACTTGAGATACGGTTTCACCAGCTTCTTGGCAGTTGCAGGGACTTGGCATGTCTAGTTTGATGAAAAGAAGGGCTAGGGGAAACACGATAGCAGCGTTCCAATATCTCAGGGAGTCAAAGAAGAGGGGGTCAAGCTATTCTCCAAAGCACCTGAAGGTAGATCAAGAAGCAATGGGTGGAAGCTAATCAAGAAGAGAAGCAACTTGGAACTGAGGAGAAATTTCCCTGCCAGTTAGAACAATTCATCAGTGGAACAGCTTGCCTCCAGAAGTTGTGAATGCTCCAACACTGGAGGTTTTAAGGAAGAAATTGGACAGCCATTTGTCTGAAATGGGTTTGGGTTTCCTGCCTGAGCAGGGGCTTGGACTAGAAGACCTCCAAGGTTCCTTCCAACTCTGTTATTCTAAGCTTGCTCTTCAATACTGGGACCAAACTTTCTGGAGGCTGGAAGATGTCCAGAAGAAAGGCCTTCTCTTAAGACTTGATCACAGAGCTTCTGGAAGGGGAGAAGTTCCTCAGAATGGTCTGTCCTGGCTGCTAGTGAGTTAAGATTTCAAGAGTAGGAGATTACCAGGCTGAATCCGAGGATTGGGTCAAATATACCATTAGCCTGGAGTCCCTATGCTCCAGTGGTGGGTTTCTAATCAGTTTATAACTCGCCCGTGCTTGTGTATACACACAACATTTCTGTGCCGAAGCATCCAGGTGGGTGGGCGGAGCCTCCTGCTGCCACCACTAGTTCGGCCAAACTGGGCCAAAGTGGGACCAACCCATCTCTGCTGTGCTCCCAGAAAAGACTTAAGTCCATCCCCCCTTGAAGTCTATCTTAAACGTGTAGACAATTTGTCTTTCTGCTGTTTCAGGCTGACCGTACTACAACCTGCCAAATCTTGTGAACTAAAATTTTTGTATCGCCTTCAGCAGAGCCCTCCAAAAGAGGGAATTTTGCTTCTTTGGTTGTATGTCTCGCCCAACAATGTAGCCAGATAGATTGATGATTTGATTCATACCAGAGTTTTCCATGCTCATCTCTTTCATCATGTAAAATATCCCTCTGGAAGATAACTGTTGGCATTTGCAGCACAAAATGGCGGCCCTCGTGACAAAAAAAGGCCTGTGTAGCCATCTACTCTGTCTTCATTCCGAAGATGCTCATTCATCTCAAAGGAAAACATGAGTGGTACATATTTCAGTAAGCCAGAGGCCGCAAAGTTCGTGAATGAACTGGGACTTCTTGATCTCCGATGCTGGCTTCCTGTTAGGTTGAGCCTTAATCCTCCTTTATCATGACACAGTTCACCTGATAACAACTTCCTTGCCGCTTACAAGCGTTTTGAAGATTTATTAGGTACTTGTCAGGCAATGTTTTGAAGGCAAAAACCTTTTAACATAAACTCTGGGCCTGGATCTTTCATCTTAGTAAGATTTTCTGGGAAGACACTGATTTTCTTCAGCAATGCAAAAAGAAAACAGGGTGAGATTCAAAAGTCCCATGCTTTTTGCTTTTTTCTTTGCTTAGGTGTACGCAATCCACCCTAGTTGCTAAGTATTTCCTTTAATAATTAAATTATGAAATTATGAAACTTTTTATTGAATAGCTTTTGCCCAATGTTATTGAGCAAAGTAAAGCATGTTCTTTTTTCTTTTTAAATCTACATTCTTTCTTCATCCATTGACTCAACACTTCAAGACTATTTTAGACATACAGTCTGATTATTTAATGGCTGCAACATTGTGTGGCCAACTGAACATGTAATTTGCAGAGGAATGAATTTCCCTGTTCAGTTGTAAGTTGTACGTTGTATATGTGCCCTAATGCTTGATCAAGAATCAAAGCAGTGGGTGAATTCTCCTTCAGGCATTATACTGTGATTGCATTGGTGGACCGTAGTTTGTGGATGCCTTGTCTGTCTGTCTGTCTATCTATCTCCTATCTACTTCCCTAGCTACCTGAGATACTTTTGCATTCTAGCCCATGTAAAAAAAAAACATTAAACAAAGCACAGTAACAATCATTTTGATGGATATATGCTTAGGGTTTCAGCCTTTTTGTGCTGTGTTTTACTGATATGTCCCCACTTCAACACTAAAGGAAAGGAATGTCTAGCAAATTTGTTTTGGGTGCAGTTTCTTGCTGATGAGCCTATGCTCAATATCATAATCAAGAAATCTTTTGATTCTCCATGCACAAATATAACACTGGTCCAGCCATGAAAAATTGTAATTGCAAGCATACATGCCATCAGATTTAGAGATTTGTGTGTGTGTGTGTTTTCTCCTAGAAGGAGAAGGCACTGAAAACAAAGCAAAAATATCAGAAAAGAAACTAACCAGCCAGCCACAATCCAAAAACTGGGTAGCAATTTGGAAGAGGGAATTTCTGAAATATTCTTTCCTTGAAGAACGCTACTTCAAATATTTACACTTGACCACTGTGTACTAACTACTATTTAGAGGAACACAGAATATTCAAAGAAGGTGGTTTTTAAACCCAGGTACATAACCATCAGCAGTTGCTCTGAAATTATAGGCTATATTCTTAGTATTATTTATTTCCTCTCTAGGAAAGCCAGTGATAAAACTCTTTCATGTTACCAAAATAAAAGTTTACACCTCTATACTTAACCTGTCCAAAGTAGAAAAGCTAAATTCTACAAGGTTATAATTTATATTTTTGCAGGGAACAGTCTGATCTCTGTTTTGTTGTTTTTTTTGCTGCAAACTACATTATTTCACGATAGCAGCTGCTTCTTATGTCCAAATTATGGTCATTCAAAAATGTCCATTCTATTTTTGAATATATATTTTCTGTCATATCTGAAAAATATTTGCATTTCTTTCTAGTAGGGCTCTTGAGAAGTTTAAGAGAAATGAGGAGCCAAATGTACAGTATATTCACATATAGCTTGAACGCAGTGTGCAAATCATGGAAAATCTGACACCGAATTATGTGGTTGGTTTGGAAATCAATCATGTCCAGCAATTAAAGGAAAGTTGAAACCCTAATCCAATTTGGTCTGTAAATTTACACCAAATCATTGAATTGAGTCAACTGAATTTGGAGTTCTGGATCAATTCTGTAAAAGCTGCTTGGTTCAGATGTGGAAACCTCCAAATTGATTTAAAAGGGATCTAATTGGGAGCATGCTAATGCATATATGGATTTAATCTGAAAATTTGGTTTGTTTCAGAGTCTCAGTCAAATTGCCTTGTAATTGAATTTTCAAACAAAGTATTTTATTAGACCAGCCGTGCTGTCTGGGGAATTCTGGGAGTTGAAGTCGTCAAATAGCCAAGGTTGGACATCCCTGGCTTAGCTCCTCTATGCCACTTATTTAGACATGATAAATAATATTTCTGTAAACTCACAATTGAAGATGTGAATAACTCACTTGAACATTATTGAGTTCAGGTGTCACCAAATCAAATCAAGTTTATTATAGTCAAAGACCAGAAACCGTGTCACCAAATTATTTAAACTTCCATATCACCAACTTTAAAAAAAAAAAAATCACAGTGGACACCTAGATCTTTCTGGAAAGTTCCCAGAGCAGGTCTGAAAGCCATAGTTTTCTTCTGTGGATACTTCCCAATAGTAGACATTCTAATTCAGAAGATCCACAATATTGTCAATATGTTACAATCCATAAAAGATGAGGTCGAACGGCTATACTAACCCCAGAATATTAAGAGGTTAGATTTCATCTTTTACAGATTATGACATCAGTTAGATTAGTAAAGAATATTAAAGTGCATGAGATATCTTAAGAACTTTGTCTAACCTGAATGTCATAGGCGAACTTCAGCTGCCAAACCTTACAGTTGTCCCATGGTTATAAGGTAAAGGTAAATATTCCCCTTGCATATATATGCTAGTTGTTCCTGACTGGTGCTCAGCTCTGTTTCAAAGCCGAAGAGCCAGCACTGTCCAAAGACGTCTCCGTGGTCATGTGGCTGGCATGACTCAATGGCGAAGGCGCACGGAATGCTGATAACTTCCCACCCTATTTTTCTACTCGTATTTTTTACATAGCAAGCACTAGGGAACCGAACTGCCAAACTGCGGACCTTTCTGATCGACAAACTCAGTGTCTTAGCCACTGAGCCACCATGTATATTAGTATAGTCCCCATGGCAAAACTCATTCATTAATAGAAAGAGGAAACAGTAATCCACACAATACTGAAAGTGGTTATCCTATCCCAAAAGTTGTTTGGCCTTCACAATTCTAATGTTCTTCCATCTGCAGTTCTGGATGATAGACCTAAGCAGACATTGTTTTCACACAGAAGATAGCTGTCTCCCTCTGATACATTTGAAACTTTAGAACATACAGTATCTGTTCTGACTGCAACAATATCTCCCAGAGGTGTAGATGTTACAAGGATCTGCAACCCATTCAACTATTAATTGACTGCCTGTCTGTTCAGACTGATGGTATTAGCATCTTTCCCCCTAAAAGTTAAGTAATCCGAAA
>JAPKID020007063.1:0-10408 GCA_026931265.2 Tropidonophis doriae | reverse complement strand
ATATTTCTTTGTAAACCCTATTTACCCTTTCCTTGTTATAAAATTGTAAAAACCAATAAAACTCTTTTTTGAAAAAAGAAAAGAAAAGAAAGAAAAGAAACCACTGTGATGCCACAAAAATCTTGTGTTCAAATTCAGTATTAAATTCCAAGCATTTTTGCTTGTAAAAATAGATCACATCCATGGTATGCTTAATGCCCTGTTCCTTGGGGCTCAGAAATCTTTTGATACTCAGTGTCAAGTCACTGATTGTCCAGAAGTAAAATGGAGGGAAAAATCCAGGATCCAATTTAATTCTGCTATTTCTACAATAAAAAATGCCTGGTGGAACTTGAACAGTTTGACATTGTGTTTCATTATCATATTACTCAGAGGGAAGTATTTCTATATATTCACTTCAGATTTGTGACTTTAATTTGTCTGTGGGAGGAATGAAAGACATTCTACATGAAAATGAAACAATAAGGAATTAGGTTAATCAATTGCTCCCCGTACTAGATTATTAATCTAGTTTTCATGTTAGTGGATTCTATTCAGTTGGATCTAGAGTAATGTATGAGGAAGGAAAACCTGATCAGGATAAGAAGAAAGAGGGGTTCTTCCAGATGGATCAGGAGTGCTGCACTAAAATAATTAACACTTGAAAAATCAGTTTTGTCCATAATAAAAATTTATTTTAGAAAAATTCTGCTTCGTATAGCTATTTTCTATTAGAAAGTTATGCTGATAGTACCCTGTTTTCCCAAAAATAAGCCCTTCCCAGATAATAAGCCCAATCAGGCTTTTGAGCACATGCACTAAAATAAGCCCTCCCTGAAAATATTGCAACATAGCAGCAGTCATGAGGTGACCATGCTTGATGCCTCCTGCTCCTCAAAATATGAAGACTTCCCTGAAAATAAGGCCAAGTGTTTTTTTTGGGGGGGGGGTGTCAAAAGAAAATAAGACCCTGTCTTGTTTTTGGGGAAACACGGTAGTAGAAGTGACTTCTTTTCTAATATATAAATGACTTGCCAGATGTTAGTAAAATGAGAGGGTTGAATGGGACTTGGCATTTCCACTACCTATGAGACCCTTAAATATTACAAACATTTTATACCCCTATGTTTTCACTAATCAATGAAACTATTCAATATGTATTTATATATGTTGAACAAAAAAGTATATTTGATAATTAGCTCTACTCATTTTTCCTCATTTGAAACCACCTGTAATTAAGAATATTAAAGTTGAAAGGAATATCTGTAGATTGCATATTTTTAGTCTAATGTTCTCTAAAAATGGTGAGCTTCATTCACCATAAATTGTAAGTAGTATGAGAGTATTACAGATACTAAAGTCAACCAAGTTACAGGTGTCTAGGACAATTCACCACGGCCAACTTGCTGCAGGACAATTCAGCAAACACAAAAGTTACATTAATTTCAATGGAACCATGGCCAATAATAATAAAATAAATAAAGTCAATCCAGAAATGCAAGAGTTACATTCATTTTGATGAAAACATGGCCACCAGTAATACAAGTTAGTAACTGAATGGAACGATTAATAGCAGCATTGAATTGTCTCTTGGCAAGTTGGCCATGGTGAGTTTTTCTGTGGTGACTTAATCCTATAATCATCAAAAGTTTAGGAAACAATTCTTGTAGGATTTAGGAGACACACTTAAGCACACACACAAACACACACACAAATTATGAAGATATTTTTCTAGAATAGCTTGAAATATGACTTTATTGGCTGAAACATCTGTCAGGATAAATAATCCACACTTTTAAGATTGTAAGAACTTTATATAAAACTCAGACTCTCATTCCATTTGAAGTCAGGCTTGTTATTTTCAACATAGCATAATTTGGGGTCATTGAGAGCTGAACCAGGGAGAGCACTATGTAAGTAAACTAGGACAAAATCTAAAAGCCACTAATTTAAAACTGGAACTAAATTAAATGTAAAAACCATCCATTATATATAGTTAATATGATAACATCCCTGTATGTATAATTTCCTTCTTTGTATATGTTAATATTTTATTTACTAGCACTATTAGAGTGGCACTGAATCCATCACTTCAATCTTTCAAGGCCAGATATGACCTGCAGCCTTATAATTTACATTCTCATTCTAAACTGCTCCTGGCTATTACTTGAGGGCAATTTCTTGACCACAAGGAAGAATTAACCATTGGCTAAATTATTAATCTGAAAATGTTGTCAAATATACTTTAGACTAAATTTCAGAATTCTGTGTGATAAACATGACAGCCTAACCCTGCAATGCCTTGAAAAATATAGCATGCACATGATTAGAAAAATGATATGCATCTTCAAATAATTTGGTCTGGAATGCAAAGGGAGTTTTCTGACATGAATGAAGAGTCACAGTCTTGAATACTGATTTGGTTCTATAAGAGTGAGATTGAACTAGAGATGAATTCAAATGAATATTGGTGTCTCAGAAGTTTAAAACTAAAAGGAAGTAATCCATCAAGCGGGGAAAAATGTTTGATCTGACATCTAATATAATGTAGTCCACACACATTTTCTTCTACTGCATTTATCTCTCGTTTCATTGCAGATTTCAGCAACAGTGTCCCCTGAAGAAATTCAATAACTCCAGTAATTATAGACAGATGTCTTATTGGAATGCATAAACTGTTAATACAAGGAATATGTATGCCATTATTTATCAATAGGTAAAAAATATTTGTACAAACGTATTGATTCTGGATATGCTGTTTTCACCAATTTGATTATAGGAATTAAATTTTCTTATGGAAGAAATTGCTTACTATGCCTTAATTTAAATTAAAGCAATACACAACAATTGTGAATACTGCCTAGCATGTGACATTCTCTATAAAGATTTGTTCTTAACCTTGGATAGATAATGAGAAAATTCTTTGCATTTTCATCAAATACAGTTACATTTAACTGGAATATTCCATTTGTGTAACCATATAGTCTTTTGTAGCAAATCAACTAAGGTTGTTCTACCATTATAAAGAGTAAGAAAGCAATCCAAATCCTGATACAGTGGATTTTAGGATTTCAGTGGGAGAGGAAATCTGGCTCCTTCTATACCCAAGAACCATGACGATCAAAGCTAGGTGCTGTGCTTAGGTGCCCATAAGGACATGGGCCTTGCATAGGTCTACTATGCTGAACCAATAACCCAGTTGCTGTTTCAGAGGAACTGATGTGAATATAATTCTGGGTGGACAGTTTCCCATTGATGGATATTCCCACTCTATTCCATTTCTGGGTTCCTGTGAATTCTTTCTTCCTTCTGAAGCTGAGGTAACAGAGAAATAGTAGCAATGCAAAAAGGGTTGCTGAGAATTTGAAGAGTGAAACCTGTGTTTCTCTTGTCAGTCCAAATCTGCCAAGAAATGGACCCATGGTTTTCTGTGGAGAGGGGAGAGGGGGCGGTATAGAAGTCCAATTAAATAAATAAATAAATAAATAAATAACAAGCTAGAGCTTGAAAATGAGAGATCTAGCAGGCTCAAAAGCCTATCAAATGAAGCCTTGTCTTCATTTCTTCTTTTTCTGTCCAATTGAGACTGCTCCGTATCAGATTCAGGCTGTCTCTGGGACTTCATATTATTTCAGTACCATCTCCCGTTCTATTTACTGAATTCAGAAAGATATTGCTTCATGATAAAAGTGAAGAAGATGAGAATAGGCAACTGTTTATGAATAAAATACCAAGCATTAATAGGGCCTTTTGCAAATCCCATGGGCATGTGAGGTGCCCCTCCACAAAGTATTCAACAACTGTGTCTTCTTAAAGGAGAGTTACAGGCGACTTGAAGGCCTTCTGTGGTTCATGATAAGTGGATGCATATTCACTTCATTTCACCAGCTTTCCTAGTGAAAGTCTTTCCTATACATTCATGCATAGGTGCAGACAACCAGCAATCCTCTTCAACAACTATGCTGAATCTTCTGGAAGGTGGGAATGCATTCCTGCTTCAAGTAGAATTATATTATTCTATTAAATAAAAGAAGCAATATTAAACAAAGATTTAATTTAATTGGCTTGTTTTTTAAATCCATTATGAAATGAATGCCAAGAATTAACAGACACCAATTTTACTACCCATTGGTGAAATCTGCCACCTTAGAGGCAAGGCTTGCATCATGATGTCACAATGCACATCACATCAGTTTGCTGCACATCCCTTTGCATCAAAGCGAAGCAATTTAATTTTCCAAGACAAGCTGCTGCTGTTGACAATCTAGATTTGAAGCGATGCCACAAGGCAGGTGGAGCTACTTCACTCAGAGCTAATACACATATATTTGCATCACTTTAGAGATCTGCCAGTTTAGTACCAGCCATAATTTTTCTGCTTCATATCTTGAATTTTGCAAACTGCAAAACACAACATTAGACAATGCACTAACAATTTGGTGGATGGCAGCTTCAGCAATTTAAAATCAAACCATCATCTGTTTTTTTTCCTGGGCTCATGGAGAGGTTAATAGGTAAAACTGTTCCCAAAATAAAAATGTAGGGTTTTTTTCCCCCCCAGAGACTTTCACTTGGAAATGCAATCAGATTCAGTTCAAATTGAAATATGATATTTTCCAGTCTTTTATGTACAGTAGGGATTTAATAAATCCTCTTTATTCTTTAGACCAACTTTCAGTGTGGATTCACTTAGCATTTTTCACATTATGTGAAGTTGCATTTCATCTGTCTTCTCATGCAATTTGTAATCATCCTGGCAATGCTAAGACTGTATAAGCGACTCATCACAATTTTAAATGTGGATAGAGACAAAGAATATTCATATGTCTTACTTTATTCCTCTTCTCCCACTGTTTTCATAATCCTGTAGGTAGAAAGTGAGAGATACTGTGTACACGGACACTTTTTGTAAAAAAGCAGAACTCTTGATTTCAGTTATTTGTGTTAACTTCAAAAATCAGATGTTTGTTTTGAGACCTGAATCACCATCATTTAATGATTTTTAGTCTGTGCTGCTGACCAAGTATTACAGCTATATTACAAAGCAATGGTCGCTCTTCCGAGTGAATAATGGTAGCATTTGAACCCTTAACCCCAACTATGCATTCTGACCAAATAATGCAGCTATCTATTCTACTATCTCTTGTACCTGAAAAGCCAAGTTTTCCTCAGCATAGCTAGCCATTTGATACATCTTTTAAACATCCAGATATGTCCATATAGTCTTCTCATACTTATACTAAGTACTTATGCTTAGTTAGAGTTTATGCTGTACTTTCTTCAAAGCTTTTCAAGTTTCTGATTCCATTTTTTTTTTGCCTTTCATAGGAGATAATTCATCAGATTTGGTGAAAATCATTCTTCCATAATTCTAGAGGGGTGATCTTGCTTATTTTCCTCCTTTTCCTCCATTCTTTTTAATTATAAGCAATAAAACACTAAATCAGATTAGGCACTTTTGATCCTGCCACCCAATAAGTAGTTACAAAGTTTTACTACCATACATAAAAAACCCCAGACTTTTACAACCACATGGCATCACTCTAGCAAAGCGCTCCATAATGTCTTAAATAATCCAAAAGACTGAGTAACCCAAGAATAAAAAAGCAGAAGTAATCTACAACATACAGTATAAGAACTATAGCAGCCACTATCTACGATAGGCAGGCAGAAGACTAGCAGATTGTATGTATTTGTGCACACCAACTAGCAATCAGAAGATGTGATGAAAACTCTTTAATCTCACCATGCATGGACAGATTCAAATATATTTTTAGCTTGGAAACTATCAGCATCCTAGTCTAAGCCAAATCCAGAAATGCTAGAAAATTCATGGAGGTTTGGCATTCAGAAAATCAGCCATCAATAGACACACAGGAATAAATCATATTTACACCTCATTGAAAAGAAATAACAACAAAAAACTATGAAAGAAACAAAAAGATCAGAACACATTGTTTTCAGCAGCCTAAATCAATATAAGTGGGGATTAATATCAGACAAGCAAGCAAAAACAATATCACAAAGAAGGAACTACCAAGGGAACCCCACACTCCCACCAATATTGGCAGGGCAAGCTGCTGTATATAAACAAACACTGCACTCAATTATACTTAAGATGTTGCCTAGTCAGGTAATGAAATGTTTGCAAGCAAACACCCACTCTCAGAGAGCACCAAGGAATCTACAATTCAACCATAAACTACATATATTCTTCTCAGGTATTAAGGAATGCAGTCTGTTAAGAGAAAGGAAGGCATTTCATGAAATGGTGAATTTTGAACCAATCAGGATTTAAACTTTCCTGGTATTTGCTTAATGGTTTGAACAAAACAAATTGAATACAGTGATGCACAAAGAAACCTACTTTTTATTTTATTTTTTAAATTCAGGAATTGCTTGGGCTGTTTTATGCAGAAAGAAGTGTACAGTCTCCAACTTTACAGAACTGTGCAAATACAATAAAAACACACTTTGAAAGCTGCATGGAATGTTAAAAAAAACTTGATATTAATAACAGATACAGGTTTTGATGTTATCATTGTTTGTGCAATATCTTACATTACAATCTCAAGTATCTGCCCGAAGACAAATTCCTGGTAGATTCCCTATTTTCTAACCATTGCTGAGATATCTTTGAGAATTTGTAATATAGTAATTTCATGAAGAAAATATAATTTCTTATCCTTGACATAATATACCCATTACTTACAATTGCATATAATTTTTGTTTACCCCACAGTCAAAAACAGCTCTTGCAGAGTTATCTAAAAGAAAATGTCTCTGTTTCAATTTAATTTATTTTTATAATATGGAAAAGTATTGAGTTGCAGATTTTTTAAAAAAAAAACACACAGATGAAAATATAATTTCATTTTAGTTTTGTGTTTTTATATTATACATTTCCTGCCATGCTCTTCTAATTATTTGTATCATATCTCATTTTCTTAAATTACCTCCATTTATCTGGAATAGTCAGAATAGTTTGCAGATTTAGTAGCAGCAATTACAGGCTTATTCCAAAGGGACAGACTTGCACGTAATTATTAATGCAGTAATAGAACAGCTAAAAGCTGACGAAGGTAGTTAGGAAAAACATGGGGTTGAGACAGGATCAAATAATAAATGACAATAAAGTACATATTCAGGCAAAGTAAATTTATACAGGGCTGTAGCGTTCAACCTAAATACATACTTTACTTGTATGACTTTTATATTTTTAGTGCTTATGAGAAATAATACTATTTTTGTGGGTTTTTGAAGTTTTTGAACCAGGTCCTGTGCCAGTAGATTTTAGATTTTTTAATATCTTGCCTTTATTATTTTTTTTATAAATAATTCAAGGCAGTGAACATACCTAATATTTTTCCTATTTTCCACCTAGTAATACTCCTGTGAGGTATGTTGGGCCAAGAGAGAATGCCTGGCCCAAAGCCATCCAGCTGACATTCATCCTTAATGCAGGACTAGAAGTTACAGTTTTCCGATTTCTAGCCTGAAATCTTAACCTCTTGACCAAACTGGCTCATTCTGAATTATTTGTCCATAGTATGTTTTATTTTGTCCCCCTTGCAATTTTTAATCAACTGAAAATCTATGAGAGATGCCTTTTTACTTCTCTGCCTCTGAACTTTGTACAATGATCTTGCTTCTAATCTTTGGCAAGATTTCTTTGAATAGTTTATAAAACACATCTCTTACAATTATTTATGTTCCTGTTTGAATGAACTGCAACTAAAATAATCCATAGAACATGTCCAGATGTATACATGATTAGATAAAGAATAAATATTCACAAAATTATCTAAAAAGACCTTTGTGTGAACAAATGTTGATTGATCAAACACTTACATAGATGCTGCATACATTTTTTTATTGTTGATTGCCAGATTTTTTATTGATACATACCTGTTCATTATGCTGATGTAACAAATAGAGACAGTTTCAGAGTACTCCAGGTTATTTATGTCTATGTTGTAATATTGTTTTCCTCTATTTGCTAAATTGAATTAAATCCTATCTGAATTAAAAATTACACACCAAATACTTTCTAACAACAAAGCACACAGGAAAGTGTAAAATTAAAATAGTTAAGATACATAAACCATATAGGGATTTTAAACAAATATTTGAGGTTACTGTAAATAAGGGTTCAGCAACTCTTTCTTAATTGTCCTGAAATAATAACAGATCTGATTTTTCAGTTTGAATTCACATTACTCCATTACTCTATTAAAATGATTTTGGCAAAGGAATGATCACATTATTTCTAAATCCAGAGCATTTGTTGAAGAAAACCGAGAAAGACTCATGAATGCTAACTTTAGCCTTGCTGCCCAACCACAAACAGAGAGAACAAACAGCCAATATTGGGAAAATTGAATAGAAGAGGCATTTTCAAGAAAATGAAATAATTGCCAGCGGTAAATGCAAAATTAGGATACAGCAGCTTAAGTTGCTGTTTAAATTTGAGATCCATAGGCTTTAAAAGCAAGTTCCATCCATGAGCTTGGTTGTTTTCTTGTAGATGTTTCATGACCCAACTAGGGAACATCATCAGCACAGTAGTTTATAAAACTATTGAAAAATCCAGAATAATCAATATGGTTCCACTTTCCTTATCTATTTATGTATCAAATTAATCAAAATAATTGTGAATGCATCTCCTAGAATGCTTAGTTAGTCCATTCTCACTGATCATGCTAGCTGAGAATATTGGAGATTGGAATCTTAAATTAGGCAAATTTGCTCTTTGTTGGGATATATTTGTCTTTTCCATTTCTCCCATCTTCCTTTAAAAAAACAAATACGGTAATGTAAACAAAGGAACTACTGTTCTTAACTTAAGCTTCATATATTGTAATATTCAAACCACTTTTTCTGTTGATTTTATGTAACTCTGTTAGAGTACATAATTTAAAGGAATTGCTGGAACTATAGCATACACATAATTATGATTTATTATTATTATATATCTCACCCTCAACTCATATTGCTGTTTTCCCAGAGAGCTGGTGAGGATTGATAGCATTAGTTCAGTGGTGTTAAAATTTGAATTAAGGAAAGAACTGCTTTGAACTCAATTTGCTCAATTTGTTCTTATAGATATGCCATAAGCAAATGCCTCAGATATATAGAATTGGTATTTCAGCAGTTTCGGATTGATTTTTAAAACACGGACATGATTCTCAATTAAGGCTGATCCATAAATTTAAAAAAAATGTTGTGTAAATGTAGATGCTAATATGATTCATTCCACACAGCACTTAGTTAGGGGGAGGGATGAATGCCACAAAAGAGATTTTTATTAGTGAAAGTCTTGTTTTCCTTCAATATAAATCTTCTTTTGCTTTTTCCAGAACAAAAGGCAATTAATTATCAGAAAGAGCTCTGTGAACAAATTATTTTATTTTTGCCTAAAGGAATATTTTCATGAGCTTTTAAGATTCAGGAAAGATTCAAGAAGGGATTTTAAACAACTGTTTTTCATATTAACATAAGAGCATCCAACCATCTTGAAGTAGTGGCAAATTAGAAAAGAACAAAAATCCAATTTCCAAGGCCTTATAGGATATTTTAATCCTATAAAAAGAAACACGAGAGAAGCTAAATTTCAAAGAACATTACGAATCTTAGACTTTGGTAAAGAATTGAATGTATTCTTTTCCTCATTATATTGCTCACATAGATACATTGCATGCTACTCTATTCCCTTTTGGGACAAGCAATATTATGCATAGATAAGAAATATTAATAGAAAAGAAATTAAAGGCATGAAATAATAAAGGGAAACAGAGATAACAAACACGTTGCAAAATGTCCATGCTTCTACTGCACCTCTACACTGCCTTCTATTCTTATTGTGCCGCATACACTTCTTAATTATCTCATTCCCATTGCATGCTATTTATTTTGTACTTTTGTCAGTCATATGACGAAGACCATATCAGTGGACCCCTCCTTGGGAAGATAGCGTTTCTCAACCTCAGCAATTTGAAGTTGGGTGAACTTCAACTCCCAGAATTCACCAGCTGACATATCTTCAAACTGTTGAAGTTGAGAAATGCTGGGATATAGTAACAGAATCTTGCAAGCCTGTTTGGGGTTTTCCTCCCTTGCCCTCCCACTTATACCCTTTTATAACCCAGTGAGTCAAGGACAAGACAGCCTGTCATCATCTTCTTTTTAATGACCTCATAATCCCTTGTAGGGTGAAGTCTGGGCAACTAAATGGAGTTAAGTGTTTACTGGCTGGATGCCCTTCCTGTTACCAATGTGGAGTTTTGTTTAGCAGGTATATTCTTATTGTTACCTCTTTGGGGTAACCCGTGCCCTCCTTCATCAGAGGCCGTGGGAAGCCCCGTTAGAGGGTCGAGCAGAGGAGTTTGGAAGTTATTTGGCGGAGAAAATCGATCGGATTCGGGCCGGC
>JAPKID020007062.1:0-10408 GCA_026931265.2 Tropidonophis doriae | reverse complement strand
CCCTCAAAAATTTCTTTGTATACCCTACACCCCTTTCCTAGAAAAATTGAAAAACCAATAAAACTTTTTTTGAAAAAAAAAAAAATAAGATGGATAGAACCGGTAGATATCGGTACAAATCAATAGAACCGATTCAGGGGCATGGCAGGCTGAGTTACTACCACTTTGCCAAACCGGTCCAAACCAGTAGGAACCCACCTCTGTAATCCGAACATAAACAGAGGGTTCAGTGCCTGGTACAGCATATATTTTGAGACATATTACAAAAAAACTCCAAAAATATTAAAAGACTGTTTCATCTGGGTTCAGACAGGTAGAGTATTCCTGGAAATCGAAGCTAACTCTGACAGACCTGGCTATCTGCCCCAGGCCGTAGACCTTGGCAAGACTGGCTGTATGTTTTTTGAGTACCTGGCAGCCGCAGGCAAATTGTGCACTTCATCCAAATATCCTGAATAAATTCTAATTTGGGATAGAAAAAACTAAACTTCTGAGGAAAAGCCCAAACCTAAACCAGGTATGGCAGAGAAATGACCGTATACAGTAGGTTTTCTGGAAAGATAACCAGGAGATAAGGTGACATTTCATATACTTCCTTGACTATCAAAATTCCTTTCCCAGAAATGAAATGCGTGTTTTTAAAGTATTCTGATCTTTACTTTTTCTTACAAAAATGGCTTCAGCATATGCTAATGTGTTGGAAGAAATGTCCTGGGTTCAGTTCCAAGTGCAGAGAAGGACACTGGAAACAGGGTGGCTGCTTAGAAAGATGGTTTTAATGGTGGATGGGACCACATTAGGTCCTGGGGGGAAAGGGGATCACATGCCTTGGAGTTCCTGGGTGAAAAAAGGCCCATTGACAAAGGTTGAGGAGACTATTAAGAGAGAGTCTGTTTTCTGCCTAAAGACATGTTTCTCATCCAGGGAAATATAATATTCTGCCTTTTTAAATATTTCCTAGGATATTTCATTCTTCTAGGAGATGGGTGGGTGATAATTTCCTACAAAGGCAAATAAATTAAACACAGCTATTTATAATTCAACTAATATCTTAAAACAGTATTTCTTTTACTTATATACAAAATAAACCAAGGATTAACTTCGTTATTATTTTATGCTTTGAGAAATGTTTCTTGGCAGGTCAGCCTGTCCTTTAAATAATTTATCTTCAATCAGCAAAGAATGCATGTCTCAAGTAATGACATAATACAGATACTCAATTTATTAAATGAAAATCTCTGGAGCATAAAGCACATTTATCTGAAAACTATACCTTTTAGTTTTAAAGCCATCCTCAGGTGCCATCCGGATCTCTGGCTTGTGGAAAATGGATTCTGGTATTCCCCAAGTAATGGGAACGAGGAAAATACTCTATACTACTAAAACTGATAGAGGGGAATATGTGTAGTATTGGAATGCAGGAGGCTTGAGGCTCTCTGGGCTTAGTTGTCTTCTGACAGATAATTCATTACCCAAACTGGGTAACTAGATGATGTCACCAAACTCAGAGATAACCAAGGACCCCTCACTACTAAAACTGTTTTTATAATATCATATATCCCAGCCAGGGGTAAAATCCAGCAGGTTCTGGAGAACTGGTAGTGGAAATTTTGAGTAGTCCAGAGAACTGGCAAATGCCACCTCTGGTTGGCCCCAGAGTGGGGTGAGAATGGAGATTTTACAGTATCCTTCCCCTGTCATGCCCACCAAACCAAGCACGCCTACCAAGCCACATCCACAGAACTGAAAGTAAAAAAAATTAAAAATGAATTTCACCACTGATCCCAGCACTTCTAATTAGATAAGAGTGACTGTTCACCACAAAATTGGATGACATTTATAACAGAATACTGTCAAGGAAGTTATGGAGCAAGAGTAGCCAATGGGATGTTATCTGGGTAGACAACCCCACTGGCACATGTTAGCATCCTGATTCAAAAAATAAATAAGGAAAGTTGATTCAGAATAGCGATATTTCCATGATGGCATTTGTTTAAGAATATACCTCTAGGGCCCACCTGGGGCTTATAGGTTTTCTCAATAAATAAATGACTACAATCCAGTGCATTGTTTAGAAGTGTGCCTATTTGTCTTGAGAAAGATGATGGCTTAACTGGAGTGGTAAGGAGCATGTAGGGAAGAGGGCTTAGGTAGAGGTAGTATTCAGCCGGTTCAGACAAGTTCAGGTGAACCAGTAGTGACAACCTGCCCCGGCTCTGAGCCATCCTACTTAGCCACGTTTTCGAAGCCATGTGCATGCATACAAACCACGTGTGCAAGCAAAACTCATGCCTGGAAGGTGCACATGGTCACAAAGTGAGTGTGCGGGTGCGCAGAGAACCAGTGGTAAATTTCTATGAAACCCACCTCTGGGCTTAGGGGAGCATGATTAATCATTTTTGTTCCGTATTTCTGGCTGACTATATCCATCTCTGCAGCCATTTTGAATGCAAGCATACCTAGTCATCCTGGTAGTCATTCCGGAGCTACAATCAGTAGCTCAATAAAAACATGATTTTTCTTTAACAGAAAATGGAATCACACCTTTAAAATGGCATCCCGTTTTTGAATGATTGTTCTAGGGATGTTCAGCACTCAAAAAGATGATTAGATTCCAGACATAACAATTTTACTGACAAGCAGGAATGCTTTGTTACTCCAACTCAGGTTCTCCCCGAGACAGACTGGCAGGAAACAATAGCATTTGCTGCTGCCTCTGCATTTTTTTCCTATAAAATCATCTGTTCCATTAATTAAATCAAATTAAATTAAACCATGACTAAAATTGGTATATATTTTTCTTGGTTTGAAAAAAAAAAGGATTGGGAGCGTATCTTCAATTTTTTTTATCTTGGGCAGTGCCCAAAAACTTGCCACTCTCCCTTTTCAGCTTTCTAAAGATAAGAGTTTTTCAAAATATGAAAGACCTACCCTGAGAGTAGACAAGAATTGACCGTGGGACTCAGTGCTAGATTTTTCCTCTGAGGTCTGAATTTTTTCATTAAATGACTAATTGAACTTTCAGCCTAAATCATTTATTTCCTATTGCTGTATAACCTATTGCTGTGCTGTTTTATAATAACATTAATTTAACATAATTTATGGAGCCTGTTTTGGTGCGTGAGTGTGTTTTACTGGATGGTGGGACTTGCCTGGTTGTGTTATGTTGTTGTTAGGTACCCTGAATGTTTTGCAGATTAGAAATCCAATCAAAGGAAGTGAAATTAAATCCAGATCGCATTTCCTCTGCTCCCTGAATCTGCCCTTTCAAATAGCAATAAACGCTGTTGGTCTGATTTATCTTCCACTGGGAAATCATTGCTTGGAAGAAGCTACAGGAAAAGTGGGTGTGGAAAGTGAGATGGCCATGACCAAGAACACTTCCCAATTACAAGTCTCCTTTTTAATCATGACCTTTAATTTCACATTTGAAACTGATCAGTCTTGAATGGATTATTCTGCCTATTGAAAATATCTGGACATTATGGAAGCCTGTACAGTTTGAAAAACCCCAACAGCCAATCAAAACATGTCCTTCCTGGCTAACCAGCGAGCAAAAGAGTTTTGGCCAAGTGTTGCCCAGCTATTGGCCAGAAACTAAATGCCTTGCCTCCATCATTCAAATTTTATCTCTCGCCAAAAGACATCCATTTCCTACAATAGGGGTCCTCATTTCTGGTCCACATCCTGGTGCCGGGCTATGGCCCACTGGGAACCAGGCTGCACATGCAATGGGCAAGCACTCGTTCGAAGCAGTATTCATACAAGCAGCATGGACACAATCATCCCCTCCTCTCCCTGCTGGTCTGCAGAACCATAAACTTTGGGGGCTGCTGCCCTACAAGGAAACAGAAGTAGCCATAGAGCCAGGATGGCGAACCGATGGCACACATGCCACAGGTGGCATGCAGAGCCCTCTCTGCAGGCACCGCAGTCGTCACCCCAGCCCAGCTCCACTGTGCATGTGCACACCCTTCCCACTGGACAGATGGTCCAGGGTCTCTGCTGCACATGCGTGGGGGCAGGGCGCAGGGCACATGCAGGGGACACACATGAACATGCACATGCGGAGGATGCAGGCATACATGCAAATGTGGGGAATGCATATGCATATGAAGGGCACACACATGTGCATGCAGGGAACACACGTGCATATGTGAGGGTGAGGCATTCGCATTGCATTTTGGGGCCTCCCACAGTGCTTCCATGCCCTGTTTTGGCTTCCCTCTTGATGCAAGAGGACTTCCAGGCCCAAAACAGGGCACGCAGGTGCCGCACAAAGCCCCCAGGCCCCATTTTGGGTCTGGAAAGTCGCCTGCTCCAAGCTGGAAACCAAAAATGGGCAAGGGGGAAGCAAGGCATATGCACGTGGGGGTGGGAGAGCATGGGGAGTTGCACATGCATGTGCAGGGCATGGATCGCGTGGGGGGGGGTCACACATGCTTTGCATTATGGATGTGGGCCCGCGCACATTCTGTCATGCACGTGCAGGCGTGCTTTCATCACACAGTGACCAAAAGATTAGCCATCGCTGCCCTAGAGCAAGAGTCCTCTTGTGGGTGGTATGTCTCTAGCCCACTGATTTTACTACCCTTGCTGTGCAGTCCTGCTATCTTGCCATGGCTGTGCAAGTTCTCTCATTGATGGGAAATGTTGCCAACAAAGAACAGAGCTGCAGAGGCAATCACCATTTGCGAATGAAGCCATATCTTTTGACTGCATCAGAAGAAGGCAGAGTGCCAGCACAATAGTGAATGATCAGTAAGGGTGTCAAATAATCCATCTCGGTCTGCTATGTAAATCAATCAGAGCCACATTGGAATAACCATAGAGAATCCAAGGTGTTACAATTCAAGTAAGAGCAGAAGTCTGCTATAGCTGAGGCAATTTGTAGCATGTTACTGGAAGCAAATACAGCACTGTAGTTAAAGTCAAGGCCTCAAACCAGTTTCAAGAAGACCCAATTTATTTGCTAGTTTTATACCATACTTTTCTTCCAAGATTTAAGTTGACTTATGCAGGAATCTTCCTTCACTTCCCCCCTCACAGTTGGAACCCTGAAATAAATTGGGCTGAGAGGGAGTTTCCTAGTGTACTCCTGGGGCCAAGAATGGCATTGACCTTCAATCTCTCTAGTTTTGTTCCCACTCAAACTTCTGTTTACTTTACTTCAGTTCGTAATGTACAACTGCTCTCTTAAATGTGAATCTGAACCATGAACTGGCTGGGAAGATGAACATGTGCGATATCCATAAATAAACCTGCAGCAGAACACCTCAGGCTGGCATGAAGAGAGTGCAGATTAAAGCACTAGGCAGGGTGAGAATGCATGACACAAAAAAGCACTTGATGAGCTTTGGGTTTCAATTATATTGTTTCCTGACTATCTTACACAGCCTGTAGGAAGCCGTTGAACTTGAAAGGATCTGGATAGCTATCTTCCTGCTGTCTCCAGAAGAGTCTCATGGGAAATTAGATTTGATTTTTCCCAGGGCCTGCACTTTTTCCATACATTTGATTATGCAATGTCATGCTAAGGAGAACAGCTAGGGATGTGCACCCTAAAAAAAAAAGGCCCAATTAATTGGGATTGAGCCAGTTTAGCATTACAGTTATCTCCTTTTTTTGTGTGTGTGGAGAGAAGGAGGGAGGTCCATCTTCTTCGTGGCCTTAAGGAGGCATTTGCCCAGACACAAACACCGACCATCAGCTGTTTTTAAGCTCAGCTGAGGTACGGCAATCAGAACTGGTCTGAACTGGATGAATACCACCTCTGTAGGGGAGGGAATATGGATTCAGTGTCCTTCTTTGTTATATTGGTGTTGCAGCTATGAAGAAAAGCCATTACCTGGGAGTTTTGGACCACAATGCATTAGAAAGTAAAAGGGAAAGGAGACCATGGTGTCACCCTTGGTGAAGAGGAATGGTACAAAGTGAGGAAACACACATATGTTTGTTGCACAATTCAATAAATAGAGTTTGGCACATCATCATCATCATCATCATCATCATCATCATCATCATCATCTTTATTTTAATTGTAATAAAATTACAATGAAATTGGTTCGAGCACTGTGCCAACATTTGCATCAGGTAGAATACAGACAGCAGTGATAGCCATAACAGGAATCTCTCCAGGCAAACAAAATGGCTGACAAATGACAGTTGAAAATCTACTGTTAGTGCACCAGTTATTATGTGTGTGAAATTCAAATCTGTTTGGCATTTTAGGAGTTGGTGGAAGAGGAGCACATCTCTTTTTCTTTTTTATTTCTTGTTGCCATATTCTGTATTTCCGCATGGTGAATCAACTCAACTCAACTTAATAGGCTTTCTTTCACCTATAACTAGAAGGCAGTTATGAGAATTCTTATGTTATCTGAGGGAAGGGTTCATACCACAGCTCTTACTTTATGACTGCTTCCATTGTATAAATAATTCCCAATTGATTGGAATTTTTTAACAAGAATAAAATACAAAATGGAAAAACAGAAAAGCGAACAGCCCCCCTCCCCCCAAACAAGGACCACTTGTTTCAGACTTTTGTAGGACTTCAGGTTTAAGGGGAAGGTAAGAAAGGGGCAAATTATCTTGGGGAGGAACCTGTTTTACCAAAAGTGTCCCAGTGTCTATCGAGCAACATTAGCAGTACTTCAAAGAGCACATATTTTCCAATTCTATTTGTGTCAGACAGATGGAGTATTACTGGCAATTGAAGGTGACTCTGCCACTAGCCAAATCTGGCTATCTGCCTCAGGCAATAGCAATAGCACTTGGACTTATATATTGCTTCATAGTGCTTTACAGCCCTGTCTAAGCAGTTTAGCGAGTCAGCATATTTTTTATTTATTTATTTAACTTAATGTATTTGTTTGTCAAGCATGCACAAGATAACTTGTATAGGTATGAACACAAACATGAACAAAGGAAGTAAATGCAGATAAAGGGGGACAGTAGGACAGAGATGGTAGGGTACGCTGGTGCACTTATGCACGCTCTCTTTACAGATCTCTTAAAATGGGGTGAGGTCCACGATAGACAGTTTAAGGTTAAAGCTGTGTGGGTTTGAGGCTGTAACAACGGAGTCGGGTAGAGCGTTCCAGGCATTGACCACTCTGTTGCTGAAGTCATATTTTCTGCAATCGAGTTTGGAGCGGTTTGCCTTGAGTTTGTATCGATTGTTTGCCTGTGTATTATTTTGGTTGAAGCTGAAGAAATCATTGACAGGCAAGACGTTGTAGCAGACAATTTTGTGTACTAGGTTTAAATTGGACCACAGACGACTCAGGTGACACAGTTCCAGATTGTCCAAGCCCAAAATTTCAAGCCTGGTGGCATAGGGAATTTTATTGTGAGCAGAGGAGTGGAGTACTCTTCTCGTGAAATACCTCTGAACCCGCTAAGTCGTGTTAATGTACAATATAAAGTGCATTCCAGGGCGACAAGCTATATTCAAGAATTGGTCTGGAAAAGGTTTTGTATGCCCCAAACAATTTGGATCTTCATTTTACTGATCTTGGAAGGATGAAAGACTGAGCCAACTTCAAGTCGGTCAGGATCGAACTTCTAGAGTGAGCAGTGAGTTAGCCTGCAGTACTGCATTTTAACCACTGTGGATCTTGGTGGGACAGGCCCTGTGTTCCATGTGTGCCTAGCAGAAATTCTGAATAAATTCTGATTTAGGACAGAAAGAACTGTACGAACTGAACTTCTTGGGAAACTTTGTTA
This sequence comes from Tropidonophis doriae, assembly GCA_026931265.2. Classification (NCBI taxonomy): domain Eukaryota; kingdom Metazoa; phylum Chordata; class Lepidosauria; order Squamata; family Natricidae; genus Tropidonophis; species Tropidonophis doriae. The sequence goes on along the minus strand of JAPKID020007062.1, from coordinate 2,680 downwards.
TCTATTTTGTTGGGTAGATTTTAAAGCCTACAAGTAGTTCCCTTAACAATGAAGGGTTTCCACAAACTCCTGTGAGTTAGATCAATGGGTACTTGTTCTGGGAGGAAGCTGTAAAAAGAAAAGCAACTAAAAAGTCAAGGAGAGGTGAGGAGTGAATGATGTCACAACTAGAGTAATGATAGCCAGAAAAAGGAATTAACATTTCCTATCGGGTGGTGATCAACAGAAACTCTTTTTAAAAAGAAGACAGATTCTGCAGCATTTTTGCTTTTTTTATTAAAGGGGATCTCTTTAGGCAGATAGGTGCAGTAAGCTTCTCTTCAGCTGTACTGAAAAACAAGAAGTGACAGTTGTCTTTATGCTCTGGAGAGAGACAATGGATGTAAAGAAATCACCCAGAAAGATGCAGACATAGGCAGAGAAGCTAGTTAAAACAGGACCTTCTGGACCTTCAAAGGAAATAGAAGTGATCAGATTGATCTGGGCAATCCTTTGAACTCAGATGAATACATTTCATCACCAACGCTCCCTCCCACAATCTTTCTCCCCCATTTTTCAATAAAAAAAGAGCTTTTCTCCTCTCCTCCCTATTATAGCATCTTCGTCATTGAGCTCTCTACTAAGTAGTTGGTACTTCACTGGTTTTTGTTTGTGTATTTGTCTAAAGCAATTAGCACAGCAATGCTTAATTAAAACCATAACAATGAGAAGAAATAGATGTAAGTACTTCCTAAATCTCAAGTAAGAGTGGAATGCAGAAAGGGGAGTAGGAATCACTTTATCTTTAGCAACTAGTAAGAAAAGACACACAGAGCGAGAGAGAGAGAGAGTGAGAGAAAGAGAGAGAGAGGGAGAGAGCGCATTATTATTCCCCTATTGTTTTTTTTAATGAAAAAGGAGCTGGAAAAAGCGCTTTGTGAACCTTTTTGTATAAAAGACATACTTGAATGAATGTTGGAGAAACATAAGTAAACATGCCATGTCAATTGTGAATGTCATGGAGTTAATCAGTGTGAAGGAGTATAATGATGATCCCTTCCCTCAAACAGTTGCAGTCTATTTTCTAGGGAGAATTACATGCATTTTTTTTTAAATACCACAATTCTCCAAATTCTATTCTGGTTTATAGCAGAGGGCAGTCCTTCTGTCATAAGCAACCTGTCCATCTAATTCGTATAGAGATCAGCCTAGTTTCAAAACTCCTACATAAATCATTTTAGCAAGAGCGCTTAGATTTATACACTGCCCCATAATGCTTTACAACCTTCTCTATGTGGTTTACAGAGTCAGCATATTGCCCCCAACAATCTGGGCCTTCATTTTATCATTCTAGGAAGACTGAGTCAACTTTCTGGCAGTCAGCAGAATTAGCCTGCAATACTGCATTTTAACCATGGTAAAAGCCAGTCACTTCCAGTTTGCTCATACTATCATTTTTAATCCTCCGCAGGTTTCAGGGACCTTCAGAAGGCTTCCCTGAAGGCTCCCAAGGACTAAAAATGACCCTACGAGCAAACCAGAACTCACTTCCGGTTTGCTTGTAGCATTGTTTTTAGTCCTCCGGAGGCTTCAGGGAAGCTCCTGAAGCCTCTGGAGGGCCTCGGGGGTGGGGAGCTGTTTTTGTCCTCCCCAGGCTGCTATAAAACATGGAGAGGGCAAAAAATGGCTTTAAAAATGGCTGAATCAGCTGGCCAGCGTGCACATGCTTGCTGGCCAGCTGACAGGGCAATGCTTTGCTTGCCCTGCCAAATGGCTCTGTGTGCCACCTGTGGCATGTGTGCCATAGGTTCTCCATCACTGGTATAGGATCTCTTGTTATGGGCAGGAAGGTGGGCTAGAAGACCTCCAAGATCCATTTTGACCCTATTATTCCATGTTCTATGTTCTAAACTAGGTTTGTGTTACTAAAGATGGAGTTGCTGTCCTAATTAGCATTGTTAAGGGAGGACTACCTGTAATTGCTTGGATGGGAGGAGAAAGAGCATCTACATTAAGAGAAAAAGAAGGAGGCAGAGGTAATTGAGGGAAAATGCATATCTTTCACCTTTTTGGCCCATTAAATTTATGTTTGCCTCCCTACTTTGCAGTTTCAAAAAGGCAACATAACTCTTAACAATGGTGTATTGGTTTCTTATAACTAACACTGTTAGCATTTTTAACTTTATGTAAGAGCTCCATATGAGAAAACCTTTAACATGTCTCTGGATTTTTCTCTGAGTGTATTAAAGATCCACACAGACCTGAAATCTAGATATACATGATATCACTTAGAACTAGAAACCAGGAGTGTCTCTTAACTTTAGATAATAACCGAGAATTCAAACTCCAAGGCCAAGATTGTCCTTCTTTTCTACATAATATGACATCATCACTGGGTCCTTGGCAATGAGACTCAGGCAGTGGTCTATGTCAAGAGTTTGTACCTGACTACACCACTTTGTAAACTTATTTTAGGGAAGGATCAAAAGAAGAACAAGGGATGCAGTCTCAGATATTTTCAGAGAGTTTGATTAAGTTTAGAGTCACATTGTAATGCCATGCTTCTTCTGTTACAAGAGAGCGTTCATCGGGAGATTGCTTCCGGCCGCCGAAGGCTTCGGACGAGTCTTTGACTCGTCTGCCACTGGTTCTGCTTGGCGGCCCCCTTGGGGGCTATGGGGGCTCTTTAAGGGCCTCCTAC
>JAPKID020007061.1:0-10409 GCA_026931265.2 Tropidonophis doriae | reverse complement strand
CACAACATGGAAATCAGTGCAAAGTATTTGTAACAAAGCAAAACCGAAAACTAGCATTCCTGGTTCCAAAGAGTGTTCAGGAGTGATTCTAAAATATTAACAAGACAAACATAGAAAGTTGCCTTATACCGAATGACTCCACTGGTTTGTGTAACTCACTACTATTTACTGTATATTGTCTGTGAATATTGTGGAAGATCTCAAATAAGATATTTTCACATTATGATAGGACTTTCTGTATAAAATACATGTTATATCACCATGCAGTGCCTCCCTCCTAGAGCAAGTAAGAAGGTGGAACCTGAAAGAGACTATAGAAGAGAAGTGTACCTTTCTTAGGTGGTCCAAACTGAATTATAAGTTTTAAATATCATTATGTTGAAATCAGATTACGTATATCAGCAGTCCTCTTCTCCTCTACCACACTGTTTTTGAGTTAATCACCCAAATTTACCTGGGATTGTTTCATATCAAAAGATGTGAATCCCATTTTCACAATATATTTATAAGCTTTCATTTGGCTTCACCCACATATGTAAGCATATTCATGTGTGTGCAATTTAGAAGTCCATAGCTAAATAGGCTGAAATTGAAATGGGGAAAATACCATATCATGTTGCTCTGAAAGAAATTAGTAATATGCATACTCTGGAATGTTGCAAGATAACTCCATGGCATGATGTACAGTAGCTTGGCAAATGGGGGCTGGGGGAGGGGGGCAAAGGGACCCTGCTATATACAGAGTCCTAAAATCTGTGTAAGTGACAGAGCAGCTGATGAATGGACAAAACAGATTGATTTGAGGGAATTGGATTTGAACATTGAAATATTCTGTGTGTGTGTGTGTGTGTGTGTGTGTGTGTGTGTCTCAAATGAAATGTCTTGTTTTCCATTCTTGTTTTGTTGTAAAGGTAGTTTGTTTTCTAACTTATTAATGATACTGCTCTTTGTTGGAGTGTGTGGGGATTTTTTTTTTGTTTCCCATAAAATAAATCTAATGATTTAACATGCCTTTGCAATTTCAACATGATGTACAAATCTAGCAAATAAACCTAGTTTTCTCAAGGAACAAAGAAAGATAATTTTTCATCTGTGGTGTGTTTACAAGTTTTATTTTTCCCAATCTTAGCAAATGTATTAAAATTGAAGAACCATTCACTATCATTTCTCTTCAGCACTGCTCATTGTATATATTTTAATTTTCTTAGGGATACATTTAAATATTGTTAAATATAAACAACAGATATTCAATCAGTAAGTAGTAGTAGTCTTCGTTATGGGGCATATAATAACATGTGTCTTTCTGCATCCTCATGTACAATATTAGAACGTGAAGTGTCAGAACTGATTTGTTTAGACTAAAAGAATCACATTTACACATGTAGAATCCAAGACAAATAGCATTTCAACCAGTAAATAAAATCAGATGCAAATAAATTTGATGTAGTATTGCATATGGTCACAAAAATAAAAAATATAACTCAGAGAAAATAAACGCAAAAGATATTTCATAGCTGCAAGAAGCTTATTCTAATTAGAAAAGCTGTAGGAAAAGGAATGGGACCAAATGGGTGTTGAGGCAGGAGGACAGACAAGGCTTTTAGTAAAGATTGGTATCCTGTAAGACAGCTTTGGATCTGTAAGGGTCTGCTGCTCTTCTCCTGTTCTGTTTGCCTTGTTGAGAAGCGACATTTGAAGACTGTCATTCTTCTATATGGTTCCAGACACTAAAGATCCTTTAGTCTTTTACGATAAAGTGTAAATCTTGGCTCCCTTTTCAGCACTGGTTTTCTTCTGGTTTTCCTTCATTGGTACAACTACCTGTATGTTTGCATGTATTTCTGTGTTTACCAGAATTTTGCATCTAGTTACCTGGGAGAATTCCATTCATAATTGGGGAATTTACTTCTAAGAAATGATAACACAGCATTTACAGTGACAGGTGTACACTCTCATGAGCACTTACATGATTGTGAGGCTCAAGGAAATCAAATTCCAACCTCTTAAGTGGACGTCTTTAAGCATGCAGGCATTTGGTTTGCTTCCAGCAAATAGGTTGTAGAGCTGTAAGGTAAAGCCCAATTAATCAATATTATTTCCAACGTAACACATTTTAATCTAAAAAGAAAAATAATGAAAGTAACATATTCCTAACAAAATGTTCTATAAGAAGAGACATTTGTGCAGTAAATGTCTGCCTGGAAGCATCTTTGGTTGAAGCAAGGATCTCATGTTACCTAAAATGCTTTTAGAACAGCATTTAATATTGGTTGCTCTCTCTTTTAAATAAAAAAAACCTAGCAATTAACTTGATGTAATTATACAATTAATCAGAAAATATGGGACATATTTCTATAACTAAAAATTGAAAAAGGTAATAGTTTGTGATATAAAGATATTACAGGATGGTTTATTTTATTTATTGATAATAGAGCAGCACAGATTTACAGTTCTTGCCCCATAGTTTAAACATTACTACAAAGATATAGGTTGGCATTGGCCATCAGGGTTAAATTAATTATCCCTTAATTAAATTAATGTAATAGTCATTCTTTGTTCTTAAAATTACTAGGAATCATTAATACTACTCTAAGATTTTCATGTACAATTCCCAAACCAGGTCAGTTAAATTGTCTTTTGACTAACTTGACCAACTTATTGTGTCAATATGTCCTAGGATGAGAGAACAAACAATATGCTTGTAGACTTGATTACATTTTTCAGGCAAATGTAGCTTTCATAAAGACAGTTGTCAAGTTAGGCAATTTTGCAAACACTATCATAGAAACGTTTTATCTTAGGTTCACAGCATTGTAAAATATCTTTTAATTTCTTTAAATTTTTCCCTTTCCTCTTACAGCTTTGTCCTTTCTCTACATTTGCTGTCTTCCCATTTTCTTTTTCCTCCCTTATTCTCGAATCTCTATTCTTCTCTGTTGCAGCAAAACGATATCTATCAAAGTAATTGATGATGAGGAGTATGAGAAAAACAAGACCTTCTACGTTGAAATTTGGGAGCCCCGCCTGGTGGAGATGAGTGAAAAGAAAGGTGGGGGATCGGCTATATGGGGCTGAGCCCTACCTGTATGCACCTGTCTTGATCACTCATGGATGCCTGGCACATCCCAATTCATAGATTGTCAAAACACACATTCCCATTATCTATGTAAAAGGGCAGAGAGCTGAGTCACTGACCAGAAGTGTCACTGTTAGGGTATTCTAAATTCCATTAGCTGTCAAATTTAGGCATAGTTTTATCCAAAAAGGAATCTAATTAAAACATCATACATTCTGTCATACAAGACTATCATTATCTAATCTACCTTTTACATTGCTTCAAGTGCAATTTGAACAAAAACTGTTTGCTTTTGACTCAGTGCCATGTAGTGGAAAGAAAACTACATGAGAGGCTCCGAGTCAAATTGCTCTTCTACAGAGTAACCTTTGGCAAGTAAGAAAAGATCCTTCTTTTCATCTTCATTCAAAGGAAGCCAAACGTCCATTGAGTATGGGAGAGGTATGCTTTCAGGTGCTGTAATGCTTTCAAATATACTACAGGCAAAGTCTACCTCTCGGCTTAATGCCCACAATGACCATGTATTCATTGTTCATAAAATGCCTGCCTGAAGAAGAGTGTATCTCATGTGAAGTTACTTCATAAGATATTTGTAATAAAATATGTTCATTAGCTATTGAGATACAGTGAAAAGGACCGAAGCAAGTGAATGGTCAAAAGCAAATCTTTCAAAGCAATTTAACAATGCCACACTTGCTTTTTCATGCCCATAGCAATACAATCCCAGTATTAAATTCTTTAGGATGTACTTAAGTATATCGACCACCAGGAACGTTTCCAGAACAGAGGCTTTCTGCTCTCTTACATACATAAAAATAAGGATGTGTGGGTCAGAGTCCTTCCCATTATCATCACCATCAACCACCATCTCAGCTGGGTCAAACTTAAAGCATGTGTGTGCGTGTGTGTAACACCAACCATTTGTTTTGCCTTTGTCTTGTGTTCCCACAGGAAATACATTACCCTTAGAATACTTGACCGTGAGGAATATGAGAAAGAGTGCAGTTTCTTCCTTGTGCTTGAGGAACCAATATGGATACGAAGAAGAATGAAAGGTGTGAGAGTAAACCCAGGCACCTTACAAGAAACTGGGACCATTCCCTGTGTGTGTCTCCCTCCTCTCACAACTTTCTTACTCAGCTTCCACTTAATGTGTCATGACCTCTGTCAAGCTTGGCAGTTTTAATTTTGCATCTATCTCTTTCTCTTTTTAAAAACAATAATTCTTAATAATTGCTATGATCCACTTAAACGTATTATGTAAATTATTTATATAATACATTCTGTGATATGGATGCAATAAAATCCAAATATTATGACCACTGCAGTTTTATTTCTCAAAGGGCAGATTCTTTAGCAGATTCTTTAGCGTCCTTTTAATTAGTCACTCAAATTATATCTCATTGGCAAACAATAGGCTAAAATATCCATGCATAATGAAATAGTTGTATCATATGCTATACTCAGTAGACTTGTACCATTATTACAGGTTTGTGCATCTATAAGTCTGTTCCAGTCCCTTCTCAAGGATATTTCCTCATTAAATATTTAGAGTTTTTCCTAAAAAATATAAATTTCTCCTAATATTCTAGAAATAAAGATAATTCAATGCAATTAATAATACAAATAAAGAAATTGCACAGCAATTTAATATTATTAAGGTGTTGAAGCACTCCTAGTCTATATTTCAATTACAAAGTCCTCAGGGGACTTTACAGATCGATCAAACCATATGTTGAATATGTTTGACTGATTCCAAGGCTCTTCCTCCCCCCTCCCCAATTATCTCCATGTCCTTGAGGTTAATGAATTCTTAATCAATTTTTCATTGCAGCTCAATGTTAACAGATGAAATATAGAACCCAGCTCAAAACAAATTTTGACATGAAGCCTAGATACATTTTGTAGTTTAACAGAAGTTGCATGATAGTCCTCTCAGAAGAGCCGTGGTGGAAAGTAGAGTAATGACTGATGTACCAACAGATGAATTTATTTTTAACTTATATCATTTGATATTGTGTTTTAAATATTCTCTTTCCCCATTGTCCATTCCTTGAGAACTGCAACTCACTATACATTTGATGCAGATATTCTGAAAACACTTCACACTTAATGTGAGCATGTGAGGCAGATATATAAATTTATTTTCATTCTTTGCCCACTTAGCTAAGGGCAGAAGCCAACTGACTTGCCTGATACCTTAACTAGTGGGTAGATAAAAATACTGAAATAGGTTTGTCCATTCTATCTGTATTACAGTATTACAAGGAAGATTATGCCACAACTATTCCCCAGTATATATATTGATGTGCAACATAGTTTTCTCATCAAGTGTAGTTCATTCAAAGAAACCTATGTAACTGTAACTAGATCTCTTCACATAAGGTTTTTTTAAGTTACAATGTAACTGTAACTGGATCTCTTCACATAAGGTTTTTTTAATAAAAAATATTCTTCAACATAAGAAGCTGTAGAGGTAAAAACAATGAGCAAAATGTAGATTTAAATAATGTTGAGATTGGTTGCTGAACAAACATTTAATGCTAAGAACAAAAAAAGTGCTAACTGCTCCCAAAATATCCCTTTCATATTTTGCAAAAAATCAATTTCTTTTAAAAATCATATTTTAAATGAATAAAAGCAGAAGTTATATTGCTTGGCTAAGGAAAATAGCTATCCTAAAGAATTGGGCTTGCAGTTTCTAAATTTAATGGAAGCATTGATGCTGAAAATTCAATAGGGTCTCTATAGAAAATGCATCTTAAATTATGGAATAGATCTCCCTCAAATAGTTTGAAAAGCTTCCAGGAGATCTACAAGGAGCTCTCTTGAGCAGGAGTCAGCTCTGTCTTACAAGACAGCATGATATTTGAAAGACTTGAAGGCTAAAAGATTTAATCCAGCCTTATTTTTGAAAAGCTTCTTTCCCTGTCACATTACAATGCCAAACAGAGTCATGCTTGTTTAAGAAAATAGCTGTTTTATAAAGTTAGGATGTTCACAAAAACATGTTCCACCTAGAAGCTCCTTTCTTCAAACTGCAAATACAGAATCGTTGATATCAAACGATTGGATGGTTATTTTTCTTTCAAATAAGAGAGATCATTTTAAGAGTGGGATCCCTACTTTGAAATAAATATATGCATTCAACTTTTGTCCCTGTGCAAATAGATTCTGCATATTAGTTCAAATCTGGACAAATCAATTCACCAGAGGTGGCACTAAAATAAAAGAAATGGTTATGTGTGGTCTTTTCCCAGCTTGCCTCCAGATATATTGGGCTATGACACTCTAAAACCCAACCTTCCAGGTAGTGGTTGCAGATGATAGCTGCACATTATATCTGGAGGGCAGTACACTTGAAGCTGGTGTAAACATTGTCTCTAGGTGTAGAAGTACACCACATTTTCATACGCAAGTGACTATATTTGAAAAACTGGAATGATTATAAGTGCTTAGAGTCAATAGTGCAGTTTAGTTTGAAATATTTGCTTGTCATCCAGGGATGCTTTCAAGCATATTAGAGAATATATTTTCAGCCTTTTTCCCTAACCAAAGCAGAAGACAACAGCAAGCATTATCAATCAAAATACTTACCTTATTTCACATTCTAATTAAATTCCTAGTGCAGCCTTCCAACTGTAGCTGTGTCCTTTAGGTAGAACCTCTTCCTTCTGTACTAAAGCTACCAGATCTACGCTTCAAAAATCCGGACCATTAAATGGCAGCAAATCACTATGGCGAAACCTAGCTAGTTCTACTTAATTTGGATTTTTCAACCCACATATAGTAGCTCTGTTCATTACAGCCAAAGTCTTCCCCTTGTTAATGCAAGATGCACCCATGTGCCAGGACACATGATCAAGTCACATATAGAGTGTTATAAATCCAGGCATAGGAATGACTTGATTGCCCTTTTTTTAAAGAACAAAAAGGCAAATGCTCACACATATCTATTGTGACATATTATTTCCTCAATCTCTGGCAGAGCTGTCAATGAAGCAAAATTAAGATTTACATATATCCAAAAATATGGTCTAAAAGTTGGGAACTTTGATTGAATTTGTCTGTTACACAAAACGGAACAGTGCATTTAATATTTTCCCACAATTTCACAGCTTATTCCCATGAAACGTGTCTTTTCCATTTTTTCTCATGCTATTTTTCTTTGTAGTAATGGTATCCTGCAGCTTTGCAGATCTGCGCTTTCTGGCCTCCTGGATCTGAGGCTTTTCTGTGGATGTCTTCTTTACTTTCATTGCTCATTTTTTTCTTCTGTATTTGTCCTTCTGTGTCTTCTCCACAGCCCTGTTGTTGAATGAGCTTGGTAAGCACTGCATTTCTTGCATTTCTTTTCCATATGGGGGAGTCAATCAATGTTTTTTATGTAAATTATTTTTTCAATTTATTTCATGCTTTATTTTTCTCAAAAGATTCAAGGAAGCTGTCCCCCTAAAGATTATTAAAAACAATTTATGTCAGTCACTGAATGTCAATTTGTGCTTAAATTCATTCTCCACATATACTGGCTTGAAAATGATCCTTCAGATTCAATGTGATCTTTGATCGAAATCAAGGTAGGAAAGAACTAATAAAAAAAATAGAAGATACTACATGCTATTTGACCATAAGTTCTTACCCCCAAAGCTTGTTACCAGACTGTAAATTAATCAGATCAAGATTCACATTGTATTCAGTCTTTCTTTTTGTATGTTAATGAACAGCAAATATCTCTTTTTGTCTTATGGTTTGCAGCATGACATAATAGGTTCCTTTTTAAGCATTCCCTTTAAAATTGCTCTCGCCAGTTTAGTGTCAATATTTTGGACTACAACTTCCATGCTTTTTAACCAGATATCCTTGTTTATTCATGGCTATGTTGCAATCCTCAATGGCACTAGAGGGCCACTTTAAGCAATAACAATTTCCTTTTTTTTTTTTTAAGGACAAGTCATTTCTGCCTGAGTTTGGGACCTGCTATATAAATAGCTCAAAAGAAAATTACTTTTTTATAATCAGACAGTTATTTGTTTTGGTAAATGAAAATGAGAAATTCTGATCTCTTTGGGATATTTGCAACTGAACCTCAAGTATTTTCACATCCTAAATTCCATTTTTCAGAAACAATTTGGTCTTCTTAGACAACCTCATAAAGGACACACATTTATCATGAAGTGTAATTTGTTCCTATATTCAGCCAAAATAAATGAAACTTAACAAAAACAGCTCTCATCCATCCCTGAGATGGATGTTACATTCACATAGGATAGATTTCTGCACAATTCTAACTATCTTCATAAATAAACTTTCAACACATTGAGACAAGGAATAAACCAGGTTTTATTTGGAAACTTAGTCTCATTCTGTATGTACAACTTTCTTATACCAACCTTCTCCAAACTGCCAGCCTTCAGTTATATATAAAACCAATATAAATCATAAATCCATTTGGCTGGCAATTACAAGACAACCTGTCCAACACAAAATTGACAGGTACAGTTGAGCAAGGCAGTCTTACAAGCCTAGCACAATAAACTTTTCCTGAGTTTATGTATCATGGGCCTGTTCTTTTGCTATATTGGAGTCAGATCACGTATTCATTCTCTTGAGAGAGAACAACAAAAGTAGGCCTCAGACATGCACAGCCATCCCAGAAGGAGCTGATTCATACAGTTGAATGGACATTATGACAACTGAATGTGAAGGAATCAAGAAAGTTTGGCATAATGCTCTAGGAAAAATGGAATATGTAACAGATGGTATATTATTAAATGTTAACATCAGATCATATGGAGGCTTTTAGACATATTCTATATTTTATCCCCACTGTCTGAGATCCTTTTTATTTTGAGATCTCAGGACAGGCTTCTGCACCCAACATCCTCTAGGTGTACTGGATTGTACCATCACCTCCAACAAGGACACTGGCTGCAGGGGATGTGAACTGATATCTAGCACATTTGGAGGGTATCAGACTGATCTTGGAATTGGGTCTGGGATCTTTTGCATAATGAATATGCATTTCCTGCTAATAAAATGCTTCTCCGTGACCTTTTAAAACAAGAAAATATTTTCCAAATGCAATATATTTTTGTTTCAAATTCGATGAGTATAGCCTCAACACGTTTGAAGAAAAACAAGTTAGAGAAGATTATTCTTTTAATTTCGAATGTTACCTTTAACTATATGTTTCAACCAATTATGATTGACAGGGTATGGCTTCCTATTTTTCATTTGATGTTCATATTTGAGAAATTTAGATAATCTTTTAATTGACAAGCCATACAGATAAACATATACTCTGATCATATTCCTATTAGAAAATATATAATTCATATCAAGAGCAAAGCTTCAGTGATATAAGTAATGCATGATGCAACAACATATTAATTTCCTTTCTTTTTCTCTCTGTTTTGGCATTCCTTTAGGTGGCTTCACAATTACAGGTATGGATTTTCAATTATCTTTCGCTCAAAGATACAAAGTTTTATAAAGATGATCTTTTTTTTTACTATTATACCTAGCTATCAATTATTTGTTAACAATGCATAAGGCCCCCCAGAACTAGTGTTGTGTGATGGTCAAAATGCTGGGCTTCAATCAAAGAGACTTAAATTTAAGCCTATTTTCAGCTATCAAAGCTCAATTAGTGACTTTGGGCTACTCATTCTTATACCTCACAATATTGTTGGGGGCGAGCAGAAGAGAAGAATGGAAGGAATACCATGAACAGTTAGTTCTCACTTATTGACTGTCTCATGTAGCAGACATTTGAAGTTATGACAGGGCTTAAAAAATGTTGTGACCTATCTTTGTAATTATAATCATTGCACCATACCACAATCATATGATCACCATTCACATGCTTCACAACTAGTATGCACTCTTGCTTGTAACAAGCAAAGTTAATATAGGAGGTGGAAGTAAAATCATAATTTCCAGTCACATGATTTTTCACTTAGCAGCCACATTGTTTCTCTTAGCAATTGAAGGGAAAATAAGGTTGTGGGCCCCATTGTTGTCAAGTTATTTTTCAGTTCAGCATACAAGTTGCTGATCTAACTTGTAGTCACTAAGCAAAGACTACTTGTATTTTACTTTGTACTTTTTGTGGAATAATGAGATAAACATTAAACAAATATAACATTTCAAAAGTGGCTAGCAATCAAAGTTGAGAGAATTGTTGCCCCTATTGCTTTATCTATAGGCTTTGCGTGGGCTTCTGGTTGGCCACTATTTATAAAACACAGAAAGAATGGAATGGGATAGGATAGGATAGGATAGGATAGGATAGGATAGGATAGGATAGGATAGGATAGGATAGGATAGGATA